>JAXGGA010022825.1:0-14383 GCA_038373865.1 Uloborus plumipes
AATTCCTTTAAAAGTTACGATAGACCCCAGAGGGTACATACTTTTTTTTACTAAATTTTTTTCTGCCTACGATGTAATGTTTAAAAAGACTATTTATATAAGAAGAAATAAAATCAGCAATTAACATAAACTGGGAATAACTTTGAAAACTTAGCTTTTTTTCTTGAGATTGTGAACGATGTAATTTTTGATAAAGATCATATTGAAACCGCTACAGAACGCACTTTACAATGGTTATGTGCTGCAATCTGTTAATAACGAATTGAAACAATATCAAGATATTTATTTAACACTATTATTTGGTTGAAATGTTCATTTTGGGGAAATTCAGATCCTTTTTTGGACCGTCCCTAAAAACCTAAAAAGGGATGCAAGGCATTAATGGGTTAATGTTTGAAGTGATGAATTTTTTCCCCCCTTTTTTACGTTCAATATAAAAAAAAAGTCTCATTCTTCGTATCATATTTATGAGTTCAAATAATTTTGTTGCGCATAAAAAATGTTGAAATCATGTAATCTTTAATTTTGATTAATACGCAGTTTTATTGTTTGCACCATAAATAGTGCTTTGAATGAATTGCGAAACAATGTGCAAGTCATTCCATGCAATCCATGGAAAAGCATTAACAAATTTTGTTAATGCACTCTCTAAATGAATGCAGAGAAACAGCCCAATTGAGGCGTTGTTTAGTAGATGACCAAGGAGGAAGTTATCACATCAAAACGAATCAAGCAAATATTACACATAATTACATAAAAGTTTATACATCATTGAGTATTTCAAAATTTCTTATTTTCGAAAGAAATTACACTCCACGGTAAGTAAACTATTTCTAGAGAGAATCTTATTTTGCTATACTCGGTTACTTTAAAATAGGCGTATTAAATTTACAAATTTTGCGTCGTCTCCATGGAAATCGTACGAAAAAAAAAAAAAAAAAAACCCAGCTCCACTCTTTTTTTATGCACTGCTGTTGTGGCATTTCATTTATTTTATCTTTAACGAATTAGGCTTATGCTTTTATTTATATCCTCATGACTCTGTTATTTCTCAACGTTTTCTAACAAATCTAGTCATACATGAATACGGCAAAAATGTCTAAGAAAATGTTGTGCTTTATTAACGTTGATTTTTCAATAGAATAATAGTTTACGCACAAAGCAATTTTAACCGCTTGCATTTAACCATTGTTGCAAAAGCTAAGGGGGGGGGGGAATCCATAGCGCCGTAACTATGACAACCACCAGGGGAAAAGTGCGGAGAGTGGGAAATTAATTTTATTTTGAGACTCCAGCTCTCGTTTCACAGGGTATAACTTTGGGTGATAGAATTAGTTAAGGTGATTCGCAGGGTGGTTAATTCGCAGGTTGCTTCCAATCAATTGATTTAAATCAGTGATTTAAATCGCTATTTAAATCGCAATTTAAATGAATTGATTTTAAAATAGTCATTGATTTAAATCACTTTTTATTTTAATCCTTATAACCTCCTCTTGGACAATCCCAATTTCCTTTATTTTTGCTATTTTCTTTAAGAGCTTTGATTTCCATCTAATAAATTGAAAAGTAATCCTACTCATCCCCCCTCCACAGATAGTGGAAGGTTGCAGTCCAAATAATATGTATGCACAAATAGTGCTATTTGTTTTGTCCAATATGAGAAATAAAGAAAATACATGCAGTTGCAGGGCAGGTGTTGTAAAGAGTGAATTGAGAGGGGGAGAGGATGTGTGTAAACTTTCAGTAAAAGAAAAACAAAAACAACCAGACAGAAGATGAATTTCGATTCTACGGACATTTGGCCTTCCGGATTTTCTGCCCTCCGAATGATTGACAGGTGAGGTACCCTCACGCTTGAGTGATCTCCCTACAGAGTAGGAAGGGAAATGGCGTAGGGATTTTTTCCCCAATCAGTCCCTACGACCTCGTGACATCTTCCCCCCCCCCCCGACCCCCTTATCAGCACGTAGTGACTCAGATTTCACAATTCAGTTGCTTGCTTTTGCTCGGACACTGGGAGTAATGTCGTCGATAGAATTTTTGACTTCCCAACGTGGGGGTAAGCTTGCCGTTTATGAGGGACATTTTCTGACAAAAAACTTGAATTTGAATTTTTAGATGTTTTAAAACTTTAAGACCCCGCCTATGAGAATTCTAGGGCATCAAGGAACCTCTGTGTCAAGTTTGATGAAAATCCGACGCAAACTGAATTTGTATAGAGAACAAACAAACATACATCCATTTTTATAGATATAGATATGTATTTCAAAAATTCATATCTAAAACTGTTTTTTGGTCATAACTCCTTGAATTTTTCACCTACAAACTTGAAAATATGTTTGTACGATACTCTTAGCCACAGTATTATGTCTACCAAATAAAAAAACTTTGATCAACTATTTCGTAACTCTTTGTGAAAGTGTTTTGCAGCAGAAAAGCGTGTTCCTTAACTTTTGGAGGGCAGTGTACTTGAATTTCATGGCCTATAAATAAGTGACAACATCTTAAAATTATTCCCTGGAAAGAAAGGTCGATTTTGATGATTTTAGTAAATACATAGGAAGGTCTATCACCCCCCTAACTTTTTCTATTATGTTCTTTTCTTCTTCAAATAAAAAAATGACTGTAAAACTATCGAAAACTGGTAAAAAAAAAAGTGGGGAACATTTTTTTAAAAAGTGGGATTTCATGGCGGAAAACAGTGTTCATATTTAAATCCAGGAGATCATTTTACGTAAGAATCAGCTCTTCATTTTTCAGTGTTTTCCCCCCTTTATTGCATAATGTTATTGACTTATATTTAGCTTTTGACTAAATATAAGTCATAAGCTAATGACTTACATTTAGCTTTTTCAAGAACTAATCCTAAAATTAATAACAGGGTAAAAAAATTACAATTTCATAAGCCACATTGAGTACAGACTTTAATTTTAAATGTTTCATGTTATTTTTTTATGTTTTGAGCATAACCCAACTGACTGAACCAATAAAAGTAACTCCTAAGTTCAGATTTGTTTAGTTTGTATATTATCATTTTTATTTTCACTACTCAAACTTGCATGAAAAAAAGTACGATTTTCGTGAAAACCGCATAGTCAGTCATTTTTTTTTTATTAAAAAAAAAAGCTTGTTGGAAAAATTGGGAGTGGCATGCGGAGCTTTTTTCCCTCAAATAGTGGCACTCTTCCCAAAAAGGTTGGCCACCCCTATTCTAATCGACTGTAAAATCAACCAGAAACTCTAAATTTAAACATATAATTCACCGAACACTGCGCGAAAACAGATATTTGCCTCGGGGAGATTACTTTTTGATCGAAAAATAAAGTTACTTGCGGGATGTCATCCGCCGCGCCGCGTTCCGATTCTGCCAAGACGAAACTTTGTCCGTCAGTTCCCTTTCGATTTCATACTAATCCCTAATTTTTTCCCTGCTATGAAGAAAAATCCATGTGGTTAAGATGCGGTTCAGTGATTTGAAATAGCCACACCTTCTTCTTTGTTAACGAGTTGGAGGGCGAATCGTCCGGAGGGCGAAAAGGGGAGGACACGGAATTTTCTGTGCCTTGCATTAGCAACTTGGGGGGGGAGGGGGGGCAGTCCTTATTAAGTGAGTTATGTGAGTTATGTAATGTTGAAAAACGGAATCTAGTTCAATAAAATTGAATAACATATGCATTGCTGACGTGAAATCGAAGAATTGAAAATGAAAGGACTGATTATTTGAGAAGGCATGATATTTATTGTAAAAACGAAAATTATGAAGATTAGGATAAATATTAAGATGTTTTTAAAATTTCTCTTCAATTATATTCGAATAGTTTACAAAGGGCAAACATGAGTCATTAATTTCGAAATGTCTTGTTGTGGTACAGGGATACTGAACGCTTGTGGATACTCTAAAGATGAATATTAATGGATGTTAATCAAAAGAAGAAAAAGTTAGAAGCAACTTGAAAACAGTTACTGTATCAACGAATGTCATTGAATTCGTTTCAAGAACATTCTTGAAATCGTTATTTTAGTGCCTGTTACGTTTTTTAAAAAAAAGAAAAAAAATTTAATTAAAAAAAACATAATTCAAACATTTCTACCATATAATTCTTTGCATCACCTCAGCTACAGATATTACCGACAGCACCTTTAAAACAATTTTTTCTTTCATGAAACACCTTTCTCAAAAAAAAAAAAAAAAAAAAAAAAAATTCAAATTTGTTTTCTTATTAAGACGGGGCAAAGCGAAGTGAAAGTATTTTCACGGTTTTCAGCGACACCTATCTTAACAATATTTTAACTATGCTCTCAAAACCGCAGTTGATTCCAGTCAAACCATTAAGTATTTTGAAGATCTAAATCCAACTTGTCTGAGAAAAACTTTTCTCGGATAATTTTTCATCCCGAAGTTCGCTCTCCGTAGCATTGAAAAATGAGCTCCTTGCAACACCGAATCATGCTTCCGCAGATATATGCAAATTTTTGCTATAAAATGTTGATTAATTTTATTTTACTCTTCTACAATATAAAAATGAATGCTGTTTTTACTGTATAATACAGCAAATTCTATAGTAAGAAACTAAAAATTCCTAATTCTACAGTAATAAACTGAAAAATCGCTACTTTTACAGAACTAAACTAAAATTGCTAATTTTAGTTTAAAACCGTGCATTTTACAGTTTTAAACTGGAACCTCTGCTGCCAGTATTATATTGTTGCTTACAGTATAATACCGCTAAACTTTGCAGAAATAGCCTGTAATATTGCTAACTTTACAGTAAGAAACTGAAATTGCTATACCAGAAAGCAATTTAACTTGACATTAAACGTCACTACGCGCGGAGCCAATAAGAGCTCAGAAGCAGTTAAGGATCTCCTCTAATTCGCCAAGTAGGCTGTGACGTTTTATCTAGCTCGTTTTTCATTGGCTGACGTAACGCTGACGTCATGACGCCAGTGTCAAGAAACCTTGCAGCGTAGTATAGTTTCAGTTTATTACTGTGCATTTTACAGTTTTAAATTGGAACCTCGGTTGAAAGTATTGTACTGTAAAAGCAATAGTTCGTTTGTTGCAGTGTAGCACCAATGTATTTATTCAATTCTTTACGATTCGGAGTCCCATCCTTTATTGTACAGCTCTCATTAACACAAATAGCTAAAACGGAGTCCGACCGATCTTTTTTTATTGCACTAAACAATAAAACGGGCAGCTTCAAAGGCGAGAAAAAGATTCATAAAAGCTGTTCCACGGTTAGGCAACTCTTGACCTTGAAACGGAATACGATGTTCCCAGTTTTTATTATACCATACCTTTTTTATTTAAAAGGTAATAACTCTTTTTAATGTCGTTGCTCTTTATGCCGTAATATTCAAGAAAGTTTCCCTATCGTAAGTTCAGTTTTTTTAAAAAACAATTCTACATTGGGGAGAAAGAAAGCGTGAAAGAAAACGACGTGAGGAAAGTTTTTACATTGTCATAAGTTCTTCTGGCATGAAATTGCTGATTTGCGTGACTTAATTCAATGCTCTTTGTATTGCAACATACTAAACTTGTTTAGAAACAGAGTACGTTTCAAGATTTTTTTTATCGTTACTTGAAGAGCTTTCTTAAAGCATTTTTATGTTTTAAAGCCTTCATTCAAAATTCTCATTTTCATTTTTATTATTGTTTCATGCATGGCAACCACGTTTTGCAATGCAAGAATGGATTTCATATTTAATCATTTATTAGGCTTAATCGCTTTAAACTTGACTACTTATTAATTGATATCTTCGCTAATTAAAATCGTATAATTATATAGATTGAAACTAATGAAGCTTGAAAAATTACCTATCTATCGGTACCTGGTTCGACTTTCAGTTCATTGGCGTTCAGGAGAAAGAAGCGTGACATAGAAAGATAGTTAGAAAGAAAGATAGTTAGAAAGATAGTTAGAAAGATACTCAGTTTTTAATATAAGTAGACTAGCTGCCAGGGCAGCTAGATTAGCTTCCTGCGGCATGTTGATGCATAACGTCCCCCCTCTCTAACTTTTACCTCATTCTGAAGTTTTATTTGATATAATTTAATGTTCATTCGATTTCAAGACATACCACGCACGTGGCCCGGCGTTGCACGGGCACTTCGTGCCTTGAAAGTAGTGAGGAAAATTTCAAGAAACTACTCCCCGCCAAGGCGGCTCGCTAACAGGCGCTTCACGCCTTTACTTTTTTCCTGTATAAAAAAAATCATTCGAATTATTGAGATGCTTCGCGCCTTCAAGATGGTGAGGAAAGTTTCAGTAAGTTCAGCTCGCTCAAAGGAAAAAAAGCAGACATTGATACTCAGTTTTTAATATAAGTAGATGGCTCTTCAACAAATGAATGTTTCAAAATATTACAAGTAGCTAGCGATAAAAATACTATGACAGGAATTCAAGTGAAACACCATTGCAATCGCTTCGAGGCGATCGCAAATTGCAATCGCTACTGGAAGTCGAATTACATTAGAATCGCATCTCGTAGCAATTGTAACTTGTCCAAATTTAGGAATTTGCGATTGCATTGGTGAGTTGCGATCGTCCGTGTTTCACTTGAATTTCTGCCTATGTAAGTCGCCGCTTATGAGTTTCGTGTTTGATTTAGTTATAGTTGCTCTTTTTTCATTTGAGTAAAACTTGATGCGTAAAAAAACCACCTTCTGCTTCTTCTTTTTATACTTAGCTTATTTTGTTCTATTTTTTTGTTCACTGACTAACTTAAATTGATGAATTTTTTTCTCGCATCTGATTTTTTGTTAGAAGATGCAATAACGATATCGTTTAAGGGAAAAGCAGTGCTATAGACGACACGACACCGTACTTATCGTTGCAGTATTACCGTCCGACTTTCGTCGGTGTCGTGTCGTCAAGTGTAAAAGCGCCCTTAGTGTCAAGGTTTTCAAAGTATCAATCCATTAGAGTCAATATTTGTTGAACATCAATGTTTAGAGCTTGATGCTGTTAATGATTTTCAAATTAAAAAAAAAACTTTTGTAGGGCCTTTAGCTACAATTTGAAATAAGTATGTGTAATTCAAAAGTTATTATTGAAATATATTCCTCATCATTGACTGAAGTAAGTTTTTCAAAAAAAAAAAAAAAAATCTACGCAGTTAGGTACACTGTTTTCAAAAGTGACGAAAGGTTTTTACCTTGATATTTTTTCTCTAAATCTGACACCCTACAATTGATGTAATTAACTTAATTTTAACTTTTTTTCCCTTGCCGTTTGAAAAAATAAATAAATAAAATTCGTACCTTCTATCATCGAAAATTACCCTCTTAAAAAATATTCAGTAGGATTTCCGAAAGTTGTAGGTTAACTTGAAGCGTTTTAAACTTTAAACAATTGTGACAATTTTAAACATTACTGAGAGCTGAAACTGAAAAGTGTACCTAGGTGCCAAAAAGGCATATTCCGAGAAAGGAGGCAAGAAGAGTTTTGATCCTCACATATTTCTTCAGTTATATTTAAAAACTTTCATGGCAACACAGTTTCTGTGGAATAGAAGTACATAAATTATATATTTTTACACTGCAAAAAATGAACTGTTTTTTTTACAGAAATGATACTGGTAGCCGAAGTTCCAATTTAAAACTGTAAAATGCACAGTAATAAACTATAAAACTAGCAATTTTACAGCTTCTTACTGTAAAATTAGCAATTTTACAGTTTATTGCAGAAAAATTTAATTGTATTATACTCTAAAAACAACAGCATAATACTGGCATCAGAGATTCATTTTTAAAACTGTAAAATGCACTGTAATAATCTATAAAATTAGCAATTTTACAGTTTATTACTGTAAAATTAGCAATTTTTACAGTTTATTAATACAAAATTAGCTGTATTATACTGTAAAAACAACATTCATTTTTTACAGTAAGAAAGGAGGAAAATCTCATCAGTTTTCTAAAAAAAAATTATAAAAAATCGATATTTATCTTTCAATTTCACCATAACCGCACCATACCAATGAATCCTCCCAACCACTGCTGCATACTTTGAATTATAAATTCAGTTTTCTCCCTTTTCTTTTTCATCAGCTGCTAGTAAAAGATAGCATCCAACTCTCTGTAAGCACAGATGCCTTTAGAACCCACAAAGCACCAAAACAAACATTTCGGAAACCCATTCCTTAAAGTATCCTAAGCTGATTCACTCACTGTTAGTTCTCAAGTCTCAGCTGTTTACTGAATTGATTGTCACTTGGAAAATGTATCTCTGTAAAGACGTGCTTCCCTGGTAATTAGTTGAAAGTAATGCTTCCAAAAAATGAATTTGGAATTTCGGACGTGCTAAAGAAATGCAGTGCGTTTGTGTCAAAATTATGGCGGTAAGTAGATATCGAATTGTGTGTTTAGTGTATACGTTATTTTTGTCTCAGTAGTAATTGTGTACATATTAGATTTGAGTCTGAATTTGATTTTGTTGAAATTTGTTTAGCTTCCTATTCAGTTCGAAAGTATCGTAATTGTGTTGACAATTGTACGGGTAAATGACTGACATTTTTAACTCAAAATCAGTAATTTATAACATTCAGCGTAAAAAATACAATGAATTAGAGGCCTCCAAGATTATTGTATTTTTTAAGCAAATTTAATGGTATTTTTTAACTCCCAAATACTATATCGAATGCTTTTTAAGAAAAATGATTTCTGACTGACAATAATGAGAGTACCATCTCAGTCAGTAACCATGTTTTCAATATTTTTGTAATTCATTCATTTATTTGTCCATTAAATCATTCGATATATTTTTTGGTAATTCAGTTTTTCCATCAAATTCAGTTAAAAAAATTATATATTTTACATTGTTTGTTACAAATTACCCATTATTTTTCTTAAAAACCCGTGGAATGGCCTTGCTATAACTTTCTTTTTTCATCTCGATAACGTTCCTTTATTTTTAAGAAGAAAGTCTTTTCTCAGCACTTTAGTTTTTATAAGTTACTGAAGAGTGAGCTGTCTAAAACTATGTTAATACGAGAACTTTTATCAATATTTTGTGAATTTTAAAAATAATTGAAGGGAAACTCAAAATTACGTTAAAAGTTAAAATCGTTTAAGTTTCAATGAAATAATAATTTAAATGGATGACCTCCAAAGACTCCCTCTCAGTTTTATTTATTTTGCGAAGCGTTAAATTTTCTGTTGAGGAAAATTTGATTAAAATACACATTACGACTAGGAAAAATGAAAATAGTATTCCCTCTTGAAGAAAAAAAAATTAAAATATTCAAAAAGAAGGAAAGAAGGGGGAAAAAAAGGATTCGAATCTCACACACTACGGGAGGTCAAACTGATTTTACCCAAATATCGTGGTTTTTGTGTAGGTGTTGATTCAATAAAGCGGCTGATTAAAGAAGGAAGAATTTTGTTCTGTTTTTTACTATTTGATTCATTAAAGAGGTTGATTTAATTAAACGGCGTCCACTGTACTTATTAATCACAGGAAACTGATGTAAACTCGTGAAACCCCAAAATGTTGCCCAGAAAAAACTAGTGATGTTTCGAAACTTTCTACAGTGTTGTATGCAGATAATTACAGTATTAGAAGTTAAGCATCAATCTATATATATATACAAAAATGGATGTTTGTATGTTTGTTTGTTTGTTTGTATGTATGTTTGTTCCTTATGCAAATCCACAGCGTTCGTCGGATTTTCACCAAACTTGACACAGAGGTTCCTTGATGCACTAGAATTCACATAGGTGGGGTTTTAAAAGTTTTAAAAAATCAAAAAGTTCAAAATTCAAATTTTTTATCTCAAAATAGCCATTTTATTTCAATTTTGAATTGAGTAATAGAGATAAGCCTTCATGCTTACAAATTGATAAAGTTTAGCACAGTTAAATATGAGTATTTTCCAACAAAGATTACGATTAACAATGAATTATCAGTTAAGGCTAGTTCATTTTAGCATGAAATAAGTTAAAAACAATTATAATGGAACTATAATTAGCACCCGGGCAACGCCGGGTAATAAGCTAGTATAATGTAAGAAAGAAATACAAGAAAAGCTAATTTTAAATTGTGAGTCTCAATTGCTATGCCATACTTACTGATTCAATGACTAATAAAAATGCCTTGTATCATACTGACATGTTTTACGATGACGTTGGTACATTCACGACCACAGTGAATATAAATATGATCTATGGTGAGATAAATATGATGAGACATTGTTCAAAAAACCACGAATGAAGCGGCAAAGCGTGATTTTGAAACCACTAGTTATGACTTTTTTTCCCACAAGTGTTCTTTTGCGCACATTTTATTTATAAGGGAGTGTAGAGTACGGGAAATAGTGGGGCAAAGTGAAACAGTAATATATTTTGACGTTTACAACGCCGCCTATCTAGCAATATTTTAGCGATATTCTAAAATAAAATATGATTCTAGTAAAAATGTTAATAACTTAACAGATCAAGGAAAAAATAATACAAGTCAGTTTAAAAATTTGTTACACGTGATAAAATACTTTGTGGTTCATCAAAAATAGTTTAGCTATTATCGAACGATACGGTCTTAGCAATTATCATTTTTAGTATTATTTGTGACCTACTGACGCCCAGTGCAATACTTATTGAGTTATTCTTGGCATGTTCGGATTTTAAATGCTTAATAGAATTTGTCAATTGCACACTGGGCGAAATGAAATACTTCTTAGTTACATTTTCATTAATTTATTAAATTACTTACGTATTCGCTCACTTATTCATCCATTTACATTCCTTCATTTATTTCTTTACTTATTTATTCATTTATTCACTCATTTTCTTATTCGTTTACTATTTTATTCACTTATTTCTTTTTCTCATACATTAATTAATTAATTTATTTGTTTTTTCTATATTGTTTTATTTTTTATTTATCCATTCTTTTACGAACGCATTGATTTGAAAAACAAAATATTTTGAATATTCAAATAGAAAATATTTCATTAGAAAAATGTTTTATTCCTCACTTTGTCTCAAATAAAAAAAAATTCAAAACGAAATTCCAACTTTTTCATTTTGGAAAAAGTTTATCTTAACTGTTTTACTTGCCCCACACTTTACTTTCTTGAAACTAAAAACCTAGGTAAATAAATTGCTACACGTGTACTATATACACTTAACTCTCCTCAACAAAATTGCATGTAACCTTTGTCTCCCTTCCTAAATAGTGTAACCTCCAGAATTTTAAAGGCAAGCCTGCAAGCGTGCATGCATTGTGTCATGCAGGGGCCGAATGTCACTTTGTGATATGGAGTTTCTTGCTTGTTGCACTTGTTGTGCCAAAACTAGGACGGTCATTGCTAACTGTGGATGATGTTGTCGTCCAATGATATCCCATACGTGCTCACTTGGAGACAAATCTGGTGATCTTGCAGGTCAAGGTAACATGTCAACACTCTGTAGAGCACATTTTATTGCAGCAGCGTTGTGAGGGCGACCTTTATCCTGTTGGAAAACTCCCCATTAAATGCTACTCATGAAGGCCTGTACTAGAGGTTTAATTACCAGACTGACGACGAATTTGCAGTCAGTGTGTTTGGGATAACTACAAAAGTGCTCCTGTTGCCGCAGGAAATTGCTCCCCAGACCATGACTGAAGGTGTAGGTCCCATGTGTCTAGGTCGCAGACAGCTGGAATGCAGGCGTTCCCCTGGCTTCCTTCTGAGCAACATACGACCATCACTGGCACCAAAGCAGAATCTGCTTTCATCAAAAAATACATAAGATCTCCACTCTGATCTCCAATGAGCTCTGTCTCGACAGCACTGCCGTCGCAAACGGCAATGATTTTCAGTCAATGGAATTCAGGCTACAGGGTGTTGGCTCAGAGCTGTCCTTAAGGCAAGCGATTTCTTATAGTTCTTCGGTTCACGATGGTACCAAAAGAAGCTCGAATGTTCGTTTCAGATGCAGTACAGTGCGCCAAAGTCGTACGCAAGATTCGGCAATCTTCCTTCTTAGTCGTGCCACGTGGCCTTTCAGAACTCCATCTTCTTGATGCAGTACCATCTCTAGACAATATCTTCCAATAACCATGCACGGTGGATACATTCCGGCCAAGTCTTTCTGAAATATCGCGAAATGAAAATCCACCTTCTCGTAGCCAAATTATACGACCTCGTTCAAACACTCTAAGCTGTTGATAATGGCTTCTTCGTCTTCTTAAAGGCATTCCTGGCTAACACGAATGCAATGCGTCAAATTTCACAGAAAAATAATACTCACGAGATTTACAACACGCTTTTAAAACAAATCTCATTTGCATGTTCTGAGTGACGGCAGATGCACCATACTTATGCGCGGAGCGCGAAATTTCAATCGATGTCATCTTTCAGTTGTATAAACACGCCTACCAAATTTCGGTTATCTAACGCAGGTCTTTCTTGGTGTTGGGATTTTTTTTCCGCCAGTGTATATAAATAAAGAAGTAAAACTGTAAACACATATAGAAATTTAACTTATTTGTGCTGATTTTTTAATTGATTTTCTGTAAATTTTGTTTATTTATGGGGATGATTGCAACTCATATCCCTCCTACGCAACATGACCGGTGCTGCCCTAATTGTACGTTCATCAAAACTTTTCCGGGGTTTTAGGCCCTTGGTCAGGTATACCTCTAAATGAATCCTTCTTAATAGAAATATCAAGCAAAATTCACTGTCATATCTAGTTTCTTATCACTCACAGGCGATTGGTAAGCGAGAAGCAAGGAAATTCTCATGCTGCTTGTAAAGTTGTGATTAATTGTAAGAGATAAAAATGTCAAGATAACAATGTCAACAAGAATAGTTGTTCTTTCTGATATGGATCAGAGGTTGTAAAATGTATCTCGATAATTTTGAAATCAATCCCTATCATATTTAATTATCCAGTGCGTGAGATTCTATGTTATTAATCAAGCATGAGTCTAAGACTACGTCTTTCTTTAACTTCTACTATAATTGAATATGGTTAATTCACAGAAATAACAGTGTCAATCACGGCAACTATTATGAACTATTTCTATCTTTTAGCTGACTCATTCATGTTTTGATATTGTTATTGCATCTAGTAATATAAAATTAAAACGAAGCTCCTAAAGTATTATACAGTTATCCAAATTAAGTACGAATAGTTATAAAAAACAATTTAAAATGATTTATTAACTTGTTTCAAAGTTATGCTGCTATTTAGGATAGCTTTGAATCATTTGAGAATTGTGAGTAATAATAAATTACTTGAATAAAAGTAGTGAAACCTTGAAGCAGAAAATAAAATTTTCATAATGTTTAAAAACTCTCAATTGTTCTTTCAGTTTTACACCATTTCTATAATTTATCATATTGCACAGAATATAAGGGAATAAATTTAAACAAAACAACTTCAAATTCTGTAGCTTCCAAATGGTCACTTTAGAATTATTGAATCAGCTGTGCTCGATGTTGCCAACTTCTTTTGTAAAATAAAAAGGTGAAAACTGATATTTTGAGCTTGCCTGCAGAGCACAACTTTCGGCCTTCTACAATTTCCTTTGAAGTCAAAAAGTTAACCCAAGCGGAAGGAACTTACTGTCAACGCTTTTGTCAAGAAAGGCAATTATAATGACAGAAAGAACAACTTTGTCTGACATGACTTAACAAAAGGTTCATTGTTGTTTCACGAGAACTAGAAACGATTAAAACATAAATAATACGGTAAATTATTTCGTGGCATAACAAAAAAAAAAAAAAAGGAAAAAGAAAACTTTACAGAAAAACGATTATTAACGATAACGATGTGGTTAATTGATACCATTCATAATGAAAAAAAAATATCAGTAGCCTCACGATGTTTTTCTGTGAAAATAATTATTGAAAGTGGATTGATGACATTAAGCAAAAACTAGCTTTAGCAAAACCAAAGCTAATGTTTTTTAAAAGCGAAATTGTTTTCCGAAATAGAAGAAAGTAAAGAAAATATACATGTATTCATGAGATTCAATTAATATCAAATGGGTTGTATTTTAACGGCTAAATCATGAACGTAAATTATCTGAATTTAAATGTGTGCTAGCGAACCGGAAAAAGAGCTTGATTGAAAAAATAATTTTAATAATTAAATAGCACAATATGTATTTCACAAAGCTATTAAGTATTTATAATCACAATTTTTAATTCCGATATGATCCCCTTTTTGAAAAAAAAAAAAAAAAAGACGGAAAGATATCAAAACGTAGACATTAAGATTCTCTAGAACTTTGGCAAAATAAAAAGGGCTTCATGAGACAAAAAGATTGGCAGACACTACCTCGGAAACAAGATCTCAGAAACAACTATAAATGAGAATGTATTTATTTTTTGACATAATTTAGATAGAGGCTCGTTTTGTTTCTCTTTCAGAAAGCAAAGTCCC
>JAXGGA010022826.1:0-14380 GCA_038373865.1 Uloborus plumipes
AGATATTATGTATCTATAAAACCAAATTAGAGATTCCACATTCATTAGAGTTAATTATTCTACTGAATATAAATAATTACGATTATACTACCCACTGTGATTTTTATTATTCGATCACATCATTATTTACTGCATACTTTTTTGCGAACAGAATCTTACTAAAACATGTGACAAGGCAGTTAGTTGGCTTAAGGCAGGTTTGAGTTTCCTTTAGCGTTCAGCGCTTAATCTCATATAAGGTTACAGTCCCATTAGGAATACTAGTTGGAGATTGTATGACTATTCTTCTCACAAGGAATTTTCCACAGTTGTTCATTTCATATAAGCAAGGATTTATATAAGCGGTGGATATATATATATTAGGGTGTCCCGAAAAAATCGAATTTTTACAAAGCACTTAGCCTTAGTGCGGAAAATTTGGGACTCCCCAACACTAATTACTGTGCAAAATTTCTTGACTCTGAGTTAATGCCTTCTGCTCTGGCAAGAGGCTTGAAGTTTAGAGATTTTTAGAAAAAAATTAAAAAAAAAAAAGAGAAAATTTAAAAATATTTTAAAATCCACAGAATGTTAAGCCTTAGTGCTGAAAATTTGTGACTTTCTAACACTAATTACTGAGAAAAATTTCGTGACTCTGAGTTAATATCTTCTGCTCTGGCAAGAGGCTTGGATTTTAGAGATTTTTAGAAAAAAATCAAAAAAAGAGAAAATTTACAAAATATTTTAAATTTCACCGAATGTTAAGAATTAGTGCAAAAAATTTGTGACTTCCTATCACAAACTAATACGTAAACTTTTAAAATCTGTGAGCTAATTACTTATGCTCTGAAAAGAGACCTGAAATTAGAGAATTTCGCAAAAAAATTCCTAAATGTGAAACACACATAACAAGAAGCTGCTACATACTTAATTAGCTCCAATATTTCGAATTTTTATCGCCTGAATGAAAACATCAGACTATCTTTGTACTGAAATTTTCTCCTCTTCTTTACTTATATGGATAAGTCTATAAGGAAGTCAAGTGTTTTAAATATCGGTTCGAAATCGTATGCCGTGGTTTTCGTATTATTGCAATATGTCTAAATCGAAACGATCCATTTTTTTTCGAAGAGATATTTCCAAATGGGCAATTTTTGGGTATGCTAAAGACTTTGACTGCATGCTTCCAACCTATGGAGATGTGAGAAAATGTTGTATGCACGAAAGACACGAATATTTTCTTCAGAGATGACTAGTAATCATGAGCCTAGGTTCTCGATTATTGCTAATCATATAGCAAGAAATATAGTAAACTTGTATAAGTGCATTGCGGTAATTTCAAAACTACGTGTTATTGTAATGATATTTACTTATCACAAAAAATATGTGGCCATGAAGGCTGCTCTTAAAAGAGTCAAACACAACGAGAAAACAAGAGATCGACTTATGAAATTTAAGGAGGTTGCAGTGAAACTCTTTGATATAGCTGCTTGTAAGTGCCATGATTTTTATTCATGTGCATGTCCTAAAGAGAAAAGAGTTCCGTTGAAAGAAAGGCCATTTTTCTTTGATCAAAGGACTACTAGGTTATTATCCATCGTTTGCAGTGGATATTGAAGAAACAGAAATTTCCAAAGAGAGCCAAGAAAAGGTTGCAGGTCTATATTCACTACTTTTTTGGCGCATCTACTTCAACTTCAGTTCAATCGAAGAATCAAACAAAGTCATGCATCAAGATACTTGCCAAAAAAGTATCTTAACGTAATCGATCCGGTCTTTGTTCACGAAATGCATTCTTAGATTGTCCAGACAACATTCTGTTAAATATCATAATGTATGAAAATGTGACTATTAGAGAGTTCAGTATTCATAGAAACTTAAAAGCTAGAGAAAGTGGATGTGTTGATGAAGACTGTGTGCATGCATTGCACACCCGAAGCTTAACTTTGAAGCTGCAGAGCATGTTCATTTGATAGACTGGAACAATTGCAAATTAACGCCTCCACCAGTTCTCCGCAATGTTTCTTCAGACGATCTTCGAAATATGTTGGTTGTTGGAGTTCAAAGCGAAAAATGTAAGTTTATTCAATTCCCTTGCCACACACAGGGCGTTGAACGTATCGTGAAGTTAGTTTCGAAGGCATCAAATCAAGTATGTGGCCAAGAGCGAAGAGACGAGTTTATTTTGGCTGTTTTATAAGCACACAGCAATATGCCGCATTTCAGCATAAACGTGATTACAAATTACAACTATACATGATATCTCTCTAACTGTAAATTCTTAAAGCGTGAACTGTACATTATGAAGTTTTTAAAATGCATAATTAATGAGATTCAAACCCATTTTGTAATTTTTTTCTTTAATGTATAGAAGACTCTATGAAAAATGCAGTTCTAAATTTTTGAATACTTATCTTGAGACTTTCTAACTGCATAAATACTTTAAATTCTAATCGACCTTATTCCTACATGTAATTAGATTATAAATAAAGACCCTTTTTTTGGGCTCTTTTATTAAAATCTTTAGGGATCGTCTTTTGCCTAAAATTCAAGTATTTTGTCATAGCGGAAGACATTAACTCAGAGTCACGAAATTTTGCTGTTATTATTCTTTTGGGTTCTGTTACCTGAAATTCAAGTCTTTTGCCATAGAAGAAGACATTAACTTAAGAGTCCCGAAATTTTGCTCTGATATTAGCGTTAGGAAGTCACAAATTTTTTGTACTTATTCTTAATATTCAGTGAAATTTAAAATATTTTTGTAAATTTTCTCTTTTTTTAATTTTTTTTTCTAAAAATCTCTAAAATCCGAGCCTCTTGCCAGAGCAGAAGGTATTAACTCAGAGTCACGAAATTTTTCTCAGTAATTAGTGTTAGGAAGTCACAAATTTTCAGCACTAAGGCTTAACATTCTGTGGATTTTAAAATATTTTGTAAATTTTCTCTTTTTTCGATTTTTTTCCAAAAATCTCTAAACTTCAAGCCTCTTGCCAGAGCAGAAGGCGTTAACTCAGAGTCAAGAAATTTTGCCCAGTAATTAGTGTTGGGAAGTCACAAATTTTCCGCACTAAGGCTAAGTGCTTTGTAGAAATTCAATTTTTTCGGGACACCCTACTATATATATATATATATATATATATATATATATATATATATAATATATATATATATATATATATATATATATATATATATATATATATATATATATATATATATATATATATATATATATATATATATATATATATATACTAGCAGAACCCGGCAGACGTTGTTCTGCCTAGATGTATATTTCGTCTCCACATGGTGTTTTGGACGTAAAAATCTATAAAGCGTTGTTGAAAATAGGCATGAAAGATTTTAAAAATTCTAAATAAAGCAAAGTTGAACTTACGCACTGATTAATCTACAAATAGGCCACCAATTATTTTATAAAAATGAAAAAATACTGAGCAATGAAAAACTTTACACATAATTTGATTTTAGGTAGAAATTTTATTTACACATCAAGACGAAGAAGCTCTCCACAAATCGTGAAAAGAGATCTTCGTTTTGAAAATAAAATGTAGAGACACATAAAATGTATAATGTGACTGGACCATGAATAGCTTTTTTAAATAAATTAAAAAGGAGAGCGAGAGAAAGAGAGAGAGAGAGAGAGCAGTGAATAGTAATAAAATGAAATTGACATGTTTACAATAGAATGTGACTGGAGCACAAATAGCTACTTTAAAGTTATAAAAAAGCACGGTGAACAAAAACGAAGAGAAATGTACACATTTACAATTACGTTCTAAAAATTCACTGGACATTCCAAAAAAGTAGACCATCAATTGCTCCTTCAAAAAAAAAGAGAAAAAAAACACGGTGAACAGTAATAAAGAGAAATATACATATTTACAAAAGTAGACCATCAATTGTTCCTTTAAATTCTAAAAACAAAAAGAAAGAAAGAAAAAGCACGGTGAACAATAATAACGAAAAATGTACGTATGTACAATTACGTTGTAAAAATGCACTGATCAATCCAAAAAAGTAGACCATCAATTACTCCCTTAAGTTCAGAAAAAAAAGCATGGTGAACAAAAAAAAAAAAAAATACAGATGTACAGTTACGTTGTAAAAATGCACTGATCAATTCAAAAAAGTAGACCGTCAAGTGCTCCCTTAAAAAAAAAGCGGTGAACAATAACAGAAAAATTTACATATGAACAATTACGCTGTAAAAATGCACTGATCAATTACTTCTTGGCAATCTGAAATCAATTTGAATATTATATTTGACGCTAAATGTACACCATTCCGTAAGGCGTTAAAATAATTTCCAACATTGCGGTATATCATAGCAAATAGTATGGAAATGAAAACGAACTATTAATTGGATGTTTGGCGAGAAAATATAGTAATATAGTTTGATTGAAAACAGCAATAGGTATAAAAAACAAAATAGTGTTCGTCTGGAAAATAATGCATGACATCTAAGCTTCTACAAATTTAAAGGAGTTCCGAAATATGAAACTGAATCTCATTTGTTTTTAAAAAAAGATTAATCTGTTAATCAAATACTTTTTTATCCTTTATACTTGAGTTAGTTATTGGGAAAACTTCCATTATTGAGGGCTCTTAGCGCGATTTAAAAGATCGCCAAATTTACGGTAGCGAGCAATTCCAACTATCTGCCAGAGAGTTGAGTTGATACACTAAATACTCGATTGGATTGATAAAAGCCTTCGAAAATGGCGTTTTAAATTGAAATTACAAAGACAGAATCAGGTCTAAAATTGAAATAAAAAAATAACTACCCATCGGATTTTGTTGAAACTGGTCTCTAAACCTTCCCAGTACCAAAAGGAACAAACGGCGAAAGTTTCAGCCAAATCTCCCTGGTAGTTTCTGAGATCTTAGGGAACACACACACACACCAACATTCATTTTTATATATATAGATATATATATATATTTGCTAAAACTATTGGTAAAAAATTTCATTTCAGTTTTACCAGCAAAAGAATGCCTTTATAGTATGATTAATAAGATACTTGATCTTGAACGAGCTCAATTATATATTTGGGCTGAAACATAAGAAATTCTTATATTGGCACAGCACTAACGACCAGTACTGACAGAGCAAAAAATGTTAATGGACTTTTTAAACTATTTAACTGTAAAAAACCAGCATTAATATATTTGTGATGTGATACATTTGAAGGGCTTGGAAGGGGAAAAAGTTATGTAACAAAAACGAAATTTAGAGTAATTAAAATTCAAAGATTTATCATTTGTTGTTGCAGCTTTTTTGCTTTCTGGATTTGTCGTTAAGTGAGCGCATAAAGTTGGTCGAATTACATCTACTTTTCGATGTACCAAGTTTTATTTGCTTACCTGTACTCATTGCCTACCTTTATTCAGATTGTACTTTCTAAAAGTGTAGCCTAACCTCTTCCTCCTCCAAACCCTTTATTTATTCTTTTATAACAAGAAACTTTTTATTTCTCAATATACAGTGAACTCTCACTTATGCGCCCCCCCCCCAAGGGACCAACAGAAAAGGCGCATAAGTGAACAAGCCTATTTAATGGACTAAAACGCAACATAGTTTCTAATGAGAGAATGAATAAGAATGTTTCTATAGAAAATGGTCATATTACTACGGTTTGGCAATTACTGAAACCTAATTGCAATGATAAGGAGCAAACAAAAGTTGTAGCATACCTAATAAGGAACTGGTTCTTTTGGAACGATCCATAATAAATAATTGTCCCTCTCCGAACTCTAGTTCATGTGGAAAAAATGCCTTCCGCGAGCAATAAAAGAGAAGGATTAAAGAGGAAAGTGAAGAAACATGCTCATTTTTCAAGAAAATAAATTAAATTGTTTACATTTTTTGAAAAATTCGGCGCATAAGTGAAATATTTATCTTTAGAGCGACGCATAAACGAATGAAATTATCGTTATTTTACTACGGAATGTGCTGGGACTATTTAAAATCGTCGTATAAGTGAAAAAGGCGCATAAATGAGGCGCTGTATACGTGAGAGTTCACTGTATGTCCTTCCATATGAGCCTGACCTCATCTTCAAAGCGTATCTTAAACAGTTGACATAACGTCACCAGATTTATTTCTTCGTTACTACTTATTTTTGTATCTTGCTCATTAAAACGTGCTGCTACACGACATCATTCTTAACAACCAACGAACCCCGCTACAGCACAGCTGATGACGTACGATTTGCCTAATGTGAAGTCGTTCCCCCAAGAGCCCCGACTCGAATGGCGCCTCCGTGTGTACCAAATGAACTCCATTTCGAAAGATATCTATCTCCGCAGCCATTATTAGAAAACATTGTTTGTTCCGTTTCCATTTACCCAATGAACAAGACGACTTTAAGGGGCTGCAAATCACAAAGCTAATTTTCGCGCCCTCTCTCGATGCAATGTCAGCTTTGGTTACCGAGATATAGCAGTAATGCATTTTCATTTTTGTGGTATCACAGACGTTTTAGCCATTTTACAAAAGAGAAAGATATAAATTATACAGTGAACTCTCCCTTATACGCCGCCTCATTTATACACTTTTTTCACGTATATGACAAGTTTAAATGGTTCCAGCACCAGAGGTGGCGCTAGGAAATGCCCGACAGGGGGGCAAGCTTGCCCGACAGGGGGGCACAGGTATAATTTAAAAATTTAGTCACGAAAATTAAGTTTCTTATAATATGCAGTTAATTTTAATTGAAGGGATGGGGTTCGGGACTCTCCATCGTAAAATTTTTGAAGTCGAAGTAAAAAAATAGCTATTATAAGCATATTTGATAGCGTTAGAAAAAAAATTTAGTTTCGGTGACTCTCCTGCGAAAAATTCGAAATTGGGGTTTAAAAATAGTACTTTAAACGAGTTTGAATGATTGGGGTAGGAGCACTCCCACTCCCCTGAAAATTTTTCGAAATTTAAACCCCAAAATAAAGAATTGTTTTCAGGAAATTATCGTGGATGGCGGAGGATATTGCTCAGAGAGACTCTCCTCGTGACTTTTTTGAAATTCAAGTCCTAAAAACGCTTTTTTAGACAATCTTTAATTATGTAGAGTGGCAATGGTGCAATACACTGGATATATATATGTTTTTTTTTTTTTTTAGTTTTAAGTCTAAAAATCCCATTTGTTGACAATTTTTGATTAAGTAGAAGAGTTTTATTGCAGATTTCTTAATTGGAGAGGGACCACGTGTGGTACAATTTTTAATCAGAACCTCTTGTTTACAGTTTCTATTTTTGAGAAATAAAGTGGCTTCTTTTTTAAAAAAAAGAAAGTACAGGGGCGTCGTTTGGTTCGGGACTCTTCCCCGAAATATTCTTAAGATTAACTCCTAAAAACGCAATTATTGGGACCCTTTGACGACGATAGGGTAAGGGTTGTGGGACAGAGACTGTCTCCCAGAAATTATTTAAAATTGTCCCAAAAACAAAAATTTTCTATGCTTTTTTTCGACAACGTTTTTGAAAATCTAGTTGGCTTTATAGGTTGTTGTTGTTTCTTGGGTGGGGGGGGGGAGTAATTTTAAAATTTCCTATTTCTTGATTTTTCCCCATTAAGAGAAACGAGAAGCCAACCCTTGTCAGCAAGTAATTGATATGTTTCTATGAACGGAATATTAGAGTAGTGTAAGTTTAAAGGGGGAGGCGGCCCGGTGACCTAACTAATGAAAAATCGCTCAGATTGGCTCTCGGTGATGTCCCTGGTCAGCTGCCCCAATGAAGCAATAGCGATTTTTATATTGTTATTATTTATTTTTTTCAACTGCTGCTCGCAAAGGTTTCTATGATGTTACTTTTCCTTTCGGTTAAAAAACATTCGAAAATAATATTTCTTTAATTAGAAGTTAGATTATAGGAAATCCTTAACAAAGATTTAAAGAGCACATTTCCTATCTAAATTTCACAGAAAAAAATTTTTCTCATCTTAATTCATGTCTTTCTATACATTTTATTTATTTTTTAACACTGGGAAGGTTTTTCTCTTTTTTTACATTGCAAAATGAGATTGACGACTCCTTACCTGGAAAACTAGCAGGGGACCGGGAGAACGGCCTTGTTTTAAAAAATTGCACAACAGTGTGATTCCATTTGTTTACCTATTTGCTTGAAATTCGAACCAAAGAAAAGAAAAAATGTTTTCTAAAGTGCAAGAAAACTTTTTTTTTTTTTTGTACGCACGGTAAAACATTTAAAATTAATGCAGGTGTAATTATTTTTTTTCTTTTTGATCAAATGTTATAAAAGCATTACAAACAACCAACAGCAGTTACATCCTGCTACTATTATTTAATAGATTAATGGAAAAATCATATAACGGTAATCTCATAATGCGACAGTTAATTAAAGCGTTTGCTACGATTTGTAGATATATGCTTCCCATTTATTGACATGTATTTTAAAACGAACTCATGCATTTTAATGGAAAAAAAAAAAGAAAATTAAAAGCAAACCAAAATAATTTCTGTTTGTTACCTTGTTGATGAAGGAAAACGTTTAGTCTACCTATCATAAGGTTCAAGGACAACAGGAGATCCATACCCAAAAAGCCCGATGATGGAGAGAAAGTCCAGCGGATACGAACGACAGGAAAAAAAATTCTTTCGACGAAAACGTCTTTCTTTCGCAAACTGCTCTTTCTACTTTTCTGAAGCCGAAGCCTTGGAGCTCCCGCCAAAAATCATCCCCCCCCTCGACCGACGACCACCTGTTACACTAATTAAAACTGTCTGACGATGCACATCATACAATAGTGATTGGCGATGCATTTCCCCCAACCCTGGATGCAATTCGCAATTCCGGAGTCCTGAGGGAGATCCCTGGAGTTAGTCAGCCCCTCGGGTCTTACGTCCTTTTCCCGATTCTAAAGTATCACCCACCCCTTCTCGGCAGTTGTGGCAAAGGCCCTGTGAGAGAAACACGTGTCTAGCTCAGATTCTCAGAAAGTGACAATGACTTGCCACCCTGCTGGCGATTTGCGGGTGCGGACCTCTGGTTAGAAAAAGAAAAGGGAAAATTTTCCTTTCCCACTTGAACAAAAATAACTTTCGCCCAGCAGAACTTACGTTCATTCAAAATAGATACGACGGCAGCAACCTGAAGGTTCTCGTGTTCGAAATTAGTCTGGAATTGCATATTTTGTCAAATAATGAGAATATCTTAAGAAAAAATAAAGTTTTTTCAGTTGAATGATTTTATTGCAATAATTTTACTGATCTGTCGGAATCAGAAAAGTTGTCGGCACTTAGATTTCCGTCGGAAAATTTGATCGTCGGAAAATTTTTCCCGACGAAGTTTGTAATTTTCCCCGATGGGGGGGGGGGGCAAGACGTTTCCGACAGGGGGGCAATTGCCCCCCCTGCCCCATAGCTAGCGCCGCCACTGTCCAGCACATTACATAGCAAAATAATGATTGTATCATTCGTTTATGCGTCGCTCTAAAGATAAATATCTGACTTATGTGCCGAATTTTCCCTAAAATGTAAAATAAATTACAGTGAACTCTCACTTATACAGCGCCTCATTTATGCGTTTTTTCACTCATACGACTATTTTCAGTGATCCCGGCACATTCTATAATGAAATAATGCTAATTTCATTCGTTTATGCGTCCTTCTAAAGATAAATATTTCACTTATGCGCCGAATTGTTCGAAAAACGTAAACAATTTAATTGATTTTCTTAAAAAATGAGTATGTTTCTTCACTTTCCTCTTTAATCTTTCGCTTTTATTGTTCACGGAAGGCATTTTTTCCACATGAACTAAAATTCGTAGAGAGACAATTACCTATTATGGATTGTTTTAAAAGGACCCGTTTGTGATTAGGTATGCTACAATTTTTGTTTGCTCCTTATCATTGCAGTTAGGCTACAGTAGTCGCCAAACCATAGTATTATGACCATTTTCTATAGTAACATTCTTATTCACTCTCTCATTAGAACCTATGTTGCGTCTTAGTCCTTTAAATATGCTTGTTCACTTATACGTCTCTCTCACTTATGCGCCTTTTTCTGTTGGTCCCTTGGGCCGGCGCAAAAGTGAGTTGACTGTATTTTGGCATTGATTACACGGATAATGTGTTGCTTAATTTTTTTTTTTTAATTTTGGTTATTGTCAAAGCTATGCGTAATTTTCACAAGTCGACCTCGATTTCATTTTTTTGGGCCTTTATCTTACTTTAACCCTTTATGCTCCGACGGGACTCAGAAGTCCCGCTTATATTAGATTAGTGTTTTGAATCCTAAATGGCTGGAATCACGCTGAAGATTTTAAGTACTACTCCTTGTACTTTACCGAGAGACCGACAGATGGTACCTGCGATGGGAAACAGTTTTCTTACGGGCCCTAAGGTGTAGGGGGCCTTAGACCCTACTGATTGTCAAAAACAAACTACAGTGAACTCTCACTTATACGCCGCCTCGTTTATGCGCCTTTTTCACTTATACGACAATTTTAAATGGTCCCAACACATTCCATGGCATAGTAATGATAGTATCATTTGTTTATGCGTCGCTCTAAAGATAAATATTTCATTTATACGCCAAATTTTCATTAAAATGTTAAAAAATTAATTTTCTTTACTTTCCACTTTAATCTTTCGCCTTTACTGCTCAGGGAAGGCCTTTTTTCCGCATGAACTAGAGTTTGGAGAGGGACTATTATTGTTTTTTAATTTTTTATTTTTTTATTTTTATAATATTTTATAATATATTATATTATATATTATATATGGGTGATTCTACAAATATGGGAATATTTCTAACATGTAGATTTTAAAAAATTAATTTAAAATTAAAAATCTGAAAACAATCAGCAAAGCACTTGATAAGTTACATAATTAAAATAGAATATCAGCAGAGCTTAAATGTTTATATTTCATTGTATTTTTGGATTTTTATTTTTTTGAAGGCATATGTGAATGATAAAAAGGACATGTGGATGACACAATGGGTATGTGAATACAACACAGTAAGTATGTGAATAACACAAACACAATAGGTATATTAATGAAATTTTTTAACCAGTAAACTGTTAGACATAATTTTTAAGCATTGTACTGTCATAGTTTGGCTTTTGATTCATCCACGTGTCTTATTTTGGGGCATGTGAATGACAATAGAAAAAGGGCATGTGAATGACAAAACACAAGTAATTGGGTTCTCAAAAAGTCATAAATGAATATTTTTCGGCTTCACTTCGAATCAGAACCCACAAATGTAAGCCTTATGGTTGTTTATTATCAAAATTTATTTACATGTACATTTTACATGCATTCTGTGGGGCATGTTAATGACAAAGATAAAAAACACTTGCCTTGAAAGTTGAGTTTAGCTTGCTTTTTATCAAAAAGTAATTGCAGAACAGCAAAATTAATTCTCATCCAGGAATAACAAAGTTCCATGCTTTATTTTAAGATGTGTTGCCAGATTTTGAAATAAAACATTTCAGACAAAAATATCTATACTTTTTAGACATGTGGATAACTGATAATCGCTGGGACAAAGTTTAGATTAACTTTTAGAGATATTATTTTCATATTATTTTGCTTTTTTTGTGATTTACATTTTGCACACATTCATATTTATAAATGAAACTCTTGAGAAAAAAATCACTTATTTTTTTTTAAATCTATATTCCATTGATTGTGAAAATTGCACCTATGGGACAGGGCATGTGGATGACATTTCAATCTAATATCCTATTTTTTAAATGAATAATAATTAAATATTGACATTGTTGATAACGAAAATTGTAGAACAAAAGACGCATGAAAATATTCCCAAAATGGTTTTTTATTAAATTAAAAACAAAAATAGCAATCAGTATGGGACACAAATTTGCCCATTTTTGTAGAATCACCCATATAAATATATATATAATATATATATAAATAATAATATATATATATATATATATATATAAATAAAAAATAAATATATATATAAATAAAAATAAAATAAAAATATAATATTTTAAAGGGAACAGTTTGTAATTAGGTATGCTACAATTACTTTCTTCTATATCTAATATATAGAAGAAAGTATTGGTTTCGTGAAAATTTTCGAATGTCGAATTTTGACGGATTTGCACGTTTTGAGGTGCGCTGAGTCCATTTCGACCATTTTTGGAAAATGTCTGTCTGTCTGTCTGTGTGTGTGTGAGTCTGTATGTGTGTGACCAGTTTTTGTGGCCGCGCTAGAGCAAAAACTACTGAATGAAATCGAACAAAAATTTTTGCACATATGTACCACCATGTGAACTGGTGCACCTGACTTTTTTTAGCGAATTCCTCCAAGGGGGGTGGAGCAATCGCACGTGTTCTGCGCGGGGGTGATTGCTATATCTCAGGAAGTAACCGGCGGAATCAAACGAAAATTGGTCCATAGGTAGACCCTACTGAGTACAGGTGCTGATTCAATTGGTTTGTCAATATCTCGAAGGGGGGTGGAGCAATCGCACGTGTTCTGCACGAGGGTGACTGCTATATCTCAGGAAGTAACCGGCGGAATCAAACGAAAATTGGTTCATAGGTAGACCCTATTGAGTACAGGTGCTGATTCATTTTGTTTGTCAATATCTCGAAGGGGGGTGGAGCAATCGCACGTGTTCTGCGCGAGGGTGACTGCTATATCTCAGGAAGTAACCGGCGGAATCAAACGAAAATTGGTCTATAGGTAGACCCTATTGAGTACAGGTGCTGATTCAATTTGTGTGTCAATATCTCAAAGGGGGGTGGAGCAATCAAAAGTGCTTATTTTGTCATTGCACCTACTGTATCTCGGGAAATATTGCTGCGATTTGAATGAAATTTGGAATAACACTAACCCAATATGGAAGCAAGCATCGATTCAATTTTGGCGCCAATCGCTCCAAGAGGAGGGTGGGGTGATTTTTGCGCTTAGTCAACAATGCGAAAAATTAATTCATTAAAAAATTGCTTTCACGCTATTTAATTATCAAAACAGCTGAAAACTTTCAATGATTTGAAATTTTTAACTGTTGCCAATTTCTTTTTACTAACAAACAAAATGTTTGCAATTAATCTAAACAAGGCTTTTGCAATGATTTCCAATTTCACTCATTGATTCTGAATTTGCAAGGTTATTACGATAATTGGGAAATTGTAGCTGTCTCCAATTACTCGGGGGAGTACGTATTTTATTTTGTAACCGGAATTCATAAGATAGATATAGAAGAAAGTTTCGTGACGGCCACGACAGCTAGTTTTTGTTATCTCTTTATCATTGTAGTTACGTTACAGTAATTGCCAAACCGTAGCGATATGTCCCTTTTCTATAGAAACATTCTTATTCATTCTCTCATTAGAAACTATGTTGCGTTTTAGTCCTTCAAATAGGCTTGTTCACTTATACGTCTCTCTCACTTATGCGCCTTTTTCTGCTGGTCCCTTGGGCCGGCGCATAAGTGACAGTTCACTGTACTATAAATGAATAAATAAAATAAGATATATATATAGTAGATATATATATACTTATAGTAGTTTAGTGTTAGGAATCCTAAATGGCTGGAATCATGCTGCAACTTTTAAGTGTACTTTGCCCCTTGTACTTTGCCGAGAGACCGACAGATGGTACCTGCAATCGTAAACAGTTTTCTTAGGGGGGCCTAAGGCGAAGGGGGCCTTAGACTATACTGATTTTCAAAATCATTATTATCGGTATATATGTTGTTTAGTGTATTTTGAACTGAAAAAAACAAAGAAATATATAAAAATTCATTGCTGAATTAATTTAGGACATAAAGGGTAAAACATGAGTTAGATAATTAACAATATTAAGCACGAATGCTTAATCTTTTTTTTTTTTACTTTTTTAATTTAATGGTTTCTCAAAAGTTTATTTTTGTTGACTATTGATTTGAAACAAATTTTAGAAAAATAAAAGAACCTGCATCTTTATCCAGTTTTTTAAACTTGACTCAATTGGCATGACTACCAACAATAAATATTCATTTATTCAAATAGAATATATGTTCAAAACTTTTTAAAAGCTCAGAGTTCGTGTGCATTTTTTTAAAATTTCAAATAAATATCGTTACATTCGTCATTCCTAAGCACCGTCCAAAGCATAGAATGCTAACGATACATTTACGATAAAAATTCATTAGGTATAAATTGCGTGAAAATTTTAGTATTATCGTTTTTCTGTTTAGTTATCATGCAAAAAGAAAAAAAAAACTCGATTTTTTAAATTTTAAACAAGTTCTATCAATTAAACTAACACAGAGGAAGAATTTCGTGACTAGTTTTTAGTTCAAAGAGTTCGAAATGGAATAATTACTACTTTTTTGATTAAAGGGCCTTTTATTCCACACGCAAACCTTTTTCTTTTTTTAAACTTTTTATT
>JAXGGA010022827.1:0-14376 GCA_038373865.1 Uloborus plumipes
AAAATTTGTTTTTATTACATAGTATGTGCACCTAGAACATAATATATAACCATAAAAAGACAGCTGGTATTTGTAAAGATGAATTATTAGCAAATTTAATCAAGATTCTGTAGGTAACAGATTTTGGACATCCTTTTCCAGTAGGTTACAAGTTTTGGACATTCTTGTTCAGTAGGACACAGGTTTTGAACATCATCATAATGTAAGTTTTCCAATTTTTAATGACTGTTAATCCGATTTTGAACTTTTCCAATGAAACTTAATTATTTATTATAATTATTTTTTAAAATTTATTATTAAGAAGGATTAATTAAGGTTCTTTACACTGCTTTTCAGGTAATAAAATTTTGTAATGGTTTCAAGATAGAATTAAAATTTTCAACATATATATATGTTCACAAAAAATCGCAGATGATTTTTTTTAACTCCAAAGAATTCCAGAATTAATATATTTTTTTAAATAAAAAACTAATTGAAATTCAAAAATTTATATCAGTTTTGAGATGAATATTTCTCTTGTGTTATATAGTAGGTATTTTCATTTGGACATCATTGATATATTTTTTTTTTTTTTTTTTTGAAGAGGAGAAAAAAAGAACACTCACAAAAGAATAAGAAGGGAGATTTTGTTTTCATTTTCATTTAGCGCTCGCAATTAATAAAATCGCCCGCAATTGATAAAATCGCCAAACAGGAGTTCCTAGCTGGTAACCTTTCTTCTTTATCGTACACTGTATGCTGGCGCTAACGCGTTCTGCTTGGCGATTTTTAGCGCTGTCTTTGTTTTGATTCGATTCCCTGATCGTAACCATTGTAAGTCGAATACGTTGCTTTTGTTATTTAACTTAATGTTCAATATATAACGTATTAATAATGCTAAATACCAATGAATTTTAGAAATTAACACCATGATAGCTTGTTTTGTTAAGATTAAAAGACAGTAGGCATAAGTAATAATGAATAAACAGGAAGAATTATCAGCATTTAGATCGTAACACAATTTTGACATCTGAAAAGTATGTGTAATAAAAAATATTTTCTGTTCAAGATACTGTATAAAAACAAATGGAAACACTTTTTAACAGTCAATAATTGATTTTAAGGTCAGAAAATACATTAAAAGCACATACACAATGTATTTAGTTTTCAAAAACAAGTATTATTCAAATCGTAACATTTGGACATCCATCAAACTTCCAACCAACTTTTTTTTCTAAAATCGTTTAAAAAATAAATAATGCTTCCTTGATTTTTTTGTTAGTGGAAAATGATTTAGAAAATTATTCATTTTATGATGCATACCTTTAATTTTCTTTGAAACATTTGGAAATAATTTTAAAAAAATATTTTTTGATGGTACATTTGCTCAGTTAACGTTTTGGATGTCCAAAATAGCCCCTTCAAGCAAGAAAAAATATTTTTTAAAGCTGTGTAAAGAACACTTAAAAAATAATTTATGTCAATTCCTGTCTCTATATAGAACTATAATTTTACACAAAAATATTTGAGTGAATTAAAATAAAAGCTATTTGGTGTTTAAGCTTTAAAGTTTAGGTCTGTGTTTGCTCCCACCTTTTGAGAATTGCCCATGTGCAAGTAATTTTTAACCCCAATATTCGGCGATTTATGTGAAAATTGACTTGAATTCGAATAAAAAAAGAATCACTTATCGAATGTAGCCCATGTTTCAATCTGAGAATGTACCTTTTATATTCAGCAAGAATTTTTCAAATCGGTTCAGTGGTTTAGGAGATTACCCGGAATATACATACATACAAAATTTACCCTCTCTCTTTATAATATTAGTAAAGATAATAGACTCAAGAAACTTTTCTTAAAATAAGGAAAAGGAAAAAGAAATATTTCTTATAGATATTTGTTTCAAAATTAGAAGACAACGGTGACAAAGCAGAACTTATTTGTTTCTATTTATCACATTGAATAAAAATTTTAAAGGACACCAAACCGACTCCTTATGCAAAATACTGTCTTTCCTTGATTTAGTGGTTTATTCTTTTTTGAAGGCAATATTTTATAAATAAATCTTCTAATGATTTGGTAACAACTTGAAGTTTTGTAAAATAAAAAACGAGAAAATTCCTTTTAAAATACGTAGATACTATCCTCACCACGAGCAAAAATAATAGTTTATACTTGGAACATGCAACAGATTATATATTCGGAAAAAGATTTCATCTTGATGTATTTCAAGTTGCTTTTAGGATAATTACAAAGTAGTATTATTTTATCGGAGAAAAATAAGAAACAACCTATAAATAACTAAACGGATATCGATCCCAAACAATTACCTTCCAATGGTTATGGAGGGAGTAACCAATAAATTGTTTCAACTAGTATTATAGTTTGTAGCAGTGCAAAACCATCGAATCGTAGCCTAGGGAACCAATAAAAATGAGGAGGCGGATGGTAAACTAATATCACCTGGTGACATTTCTAGCCACCAGGAATAGATATTGCTGAACTTGACATAAGCAGGAAAGAAAATGTGCCATTTAGACTTCGGGTTTGCTGAAGCTGTTGAGACGCAAAGTGTGTTTGTTTTAAGAGCATAAATGTTGAGATAGATATAATATCTTTGTGTCGGAAAAAGTGGTAATGAAATTTAATAAGTGTTAGTTAGGGATGCACCGATAAGCAAATTGGACGATTACCGACTACCGATTAATCTGTTGTTGATAATCGGCCTATTAATCGACTGAGCCGATTAATAATAAGAATGATTATTTTTAATGCTACAATTTCACAATCACTGTTTTCTGTCTTATACAATTCCGAGTTTAGAAATAGTAAGTAATATATTTCTGAGAGAAGATGATTTTTTCATTTTCCCAATTTTCATAAAAAGCTCCTTATTATATCAAATTTCTTAGAACCAATTTTCATATTATTGTTAATACTAGTACATTAGCACATTGTCAGTTATATTAATTGGACATAAAATTCAGAAAAAAAGAGGGGAAGGGTCTGTGGTAAGCATTCTCATTTAGGTACTTTTAATTTAAAAGCTTAATAATCAGTAGCAATTTAATTCATGACTTTTATTCTTTCTGAAAATTGAAGGTTATCTAAAAGCAGTGTGCTAAGTAGAAAACTATCGCCACATGAAAAATGTTGCAGGGGGGGAGGGGTATATTTATGGGTATATTTATTCAAAGTAGGAGAATTAATGTATTAAAAACTTTACATCAACTGTGAGGATTATTATTACTGTCAATAAAAGCATTCATCATAGTTTCTTAGTAAAAGTACACTTTAAAGAATAAAATTAAAAAAAAATTCTGCCGATTTATCAGCCCGATTTTGCCGATTATTAATAATCGACAAAGTGGCCGATTATGGCCGATTAATCGGTGCATCCCTATTATTAGTATATATACTCTTTGACCTCCTCGTTTAATTCATTTGTGTTATACAGAAATAAATATTGAGCACTTGATTAAGCTAATATATGCTTTTCTTCAAACTAATATTTGTGTCACTGTGGAGCAAAAGGGAAAATAGAAGCAACTGCCCCTCCTGAAGCATTAAAGGTTAAATCAAGTAAGGATGCCAAAGATGCACGTTACTGCTTCCCATTTAAACACTAAGAAATAAATTCTTAAACAAAGAGGAAAGAACTATATTGTGAACTTTTATTAATTATAAGCGCTTGAACCAATAACTTCTTCTTTCAACTAATATTCTAAGAGCTAGCGACGTTTTCGAGTGACAATTTTAAGACGTCAGGCTCTTTAATATATCTTTCTCTGCGCTCTTCTAAGCAACAGGAGGGGTGTCTGGTGGCTGAGAGTGGTTACGTTTTATAACTTCGCATCACTTTTTGGCGATAAAAAAGGTGATTTTTGGGGACAATTAAAAACGAACTTGTCGTAAATATGTCATGTAATATATCAGTGGAGAGCTCTATTTCTTGCCTTCACATTGTTTTCCAATTTTATTCTACTATATTTAGAAAAGAAGTTACTTAGAAAGCTTTTGTTTTTATTTTTATTTTTTGGTATTTCGGCTTGGTATTTCGGACAATTTTTGAAGTAGAAATCTAAAACCTGGCAATATTACTTATCTTGTCATATCCTTTCCTTACACAAATTTTTGGTGAAATTGAAAATGGTGAGGTCAAAAACTTTTTTTTTTTTTTTTTCATGATTGATTTGACGTAGACCCAAAAATGACATAAAAATCACTATTTTTTCCAGTACAAGTGGGATGCTCAGTAAAAAACGTAACCATTCTCTGCTTCCAGACACCCGGCATGCTCCTTGAAGAGCAAAGGGAAATATATATTAAAGAACCAAACGTCTTAAGTTAGTTGTTTTTTCGACATTTGTAGCTTTTGGACTATAACTCGAACACAAAAAACATTTGGGCTGTTGTCCTTTCTATGTGAGTCAAGTATGAATAAAAAACTATAATTTTGTAAAGTATTAATCCAACTTTAAAAATGCACAAATATTCAGGTATACTGCAGACACGTGTTTCGGGGCTACAAGGAGCCCCTTTTTCAATGCAAGAAGTGTGAGCTTTAGGATGAAGAATCATCCGATAAAAGCTTTTATTGGATGATTCTTCATCCTAAAGCTCATACTTCTTGCATTGAAAAAGGGGCTCCTTGTAGCCCCGAAACACGTGAACGTTGTATTTATACTTAACATCTATCGCACAAAGGTATTTATTTTCTTCAAACTATTAGTTTGTTATTTTCCCCTTTCACCACAATATTTTCGGAAGGTAACTAAAACATAAAAATCAGCTGTTAAGTATCTGATGTAAGAGAGGTCAGCCCCCTTTCAAAGACTTCAGAGGGAGGCAAATTCAAGAGTGATGCAGAAGAACAAAAAAAACTTGACGATACTATAGACCAGCGTTTCTTAAACAGAAATTTCAATGTGTCTTGTAGTTTACGATATTATGAAGACTATTTTTTTCTGCTTGACCAAACCAGTGTTTCTCAGAATAAAACAAAAATCGTACGACTCGTCACATGCATATCTCCCTTCACCCCCTCTATTTTTAGCTAGAGCTGTATGTTTTGCAATACTATGTAGACAGAGAGTCTCACAGATCAAGTTCGCTAGTTCAAATGATTCCGTCGGGCGCCAGTTAATAGATTTAGCAGGTTATACAAAAGCAAAATGTATTACTTATTCGCATTTTGAGCTCCCCCCCCCCACCCCATCGCCGATTTTTCCTTCGGCTAAGTGAACAGGAGACAGGGTTGCTGCTTCAAATTTTAAGTTTTGATTTTAATTTTCTTTGCTGGAACTTTTGAGAACTTAGTTCAAATATTATAAAAGGAAGGGAGGAAAAGTTTCGCGGAACCCTTCCGTGACCTTCGTGGAACCCTGGAGCTCCGCGGAACAGTTTAAGAAACGCTGCTATAGACAGATTCAAAACGAAATAAATTCCTCAACTCTTGTAACAAAAGTTTTTATTTCTATTTCAAATAAGAATACATAATTAATAGTGGTAATAACTAAACTAAGGACTGCAATTGCCTTAACTTCAAAATACATACTTTATTACAGCAAATTGGAGGCTTTAGCCCTAGTAAGCTATCGCTCACAGTCCCTCGGAACTGCATGCAGTTCCAGTTAGAAGGCATCGCAATCTCCACTTGGAGCTCTCTCGTTCGCTATACACAACATCAATACATTAAAAAATATATTTTGATGCATATTTGATTTATTTAGTTTGTTATGGGACATATCATGCATTTAAATTTAAAAGAAAGTAAATTTTATTAAAGAAAATGGCCTCTTTGCGCTTTTTAAAATAGTGGAAACCTAATTTTCTTCTGGTGTTAGTTTTAGTCCATATGTAAAAAAATCAGTGTTGAAACTTAAGAGAAACACTAAAAAATAAGGAGTATTCAAATAAATGTGTGTGTGTGTTTGTTTCATAGCTTTCTTTTTGTTTTAGTTTTAGAAAATCCCGCGTTATATTTATGGGATACTTATTAGGCTTCCAGTAATCTGTCTCAAACTAGATAGACATATTGATCAAAAATTTCATAAGTCCATGTTCTAGGAGAGAGTTTTATTGATAGCCTTAGTTTTGAAGCAATCAATTTTCTGCCGCAAAAGATCAGATAACCCTGTAATTTCTCGGTGAATCGAATGCTTCTCGCACATTTTCGCATTGGTAAGCACGCAAGGAAGTCCGTGTCAAACCGCAATAAGAACTCTAAGCTGGTGAAACGTTCTGTAAATAATTGCTTAAAACGCAATAACTTTAGTTACATTGTTCCCAAAGTTGAAACAATTTGGTATAAAAACATCGATGAGATGTGTTTGCAGACTGTCTATTATTATTATTATTTCTTTTTTTTTTATTATTATTACACGGCCTTGCATCTATTGCAATGTTTATGCTAACTGAAAAAATGACAAGCCTTCTTTATTGATGCATTATTAAACCTTGATAAACATTTTCATGCAGATCTAAAATATGTTTTGGAAGTAATGAAAATAAAACATAATGGCTTTTGTATGAAAATCAATAATTTTCAACCATTGTTTTGCTACACCAGCTGCATTGCAGTGATCAAAAAGAAAGACTGACTAGACATTAGAAAAATTTGCTTTTTGAAATAAGTTTTGCTATTACCGTGCTGTCTGATTATTAAATTGATTTGATATTTTTTTATGAAAAACATTTTTTTAAAATAGAAACTAATTCTTAGTACCTTTTCTACGACCAAACATCAACAAATCTGAATCTCTTTGAATGTCTGGAAATAAAAATATGCAACACATTTAGACGGCTATATTCTGTCTTTTCAATGCCTCTTTAAAGTTAACAAGTTTAATTACAGCTCCATGCAAAGGTTTTTAGTCCTTCATTTCTCTGACAAACGTTTTATTTATTTTATTTTATTTATTTTTTTGCATGTCTAAAATAAGGAATTTAACATTTCGTTTGAATTAACAGCTTGACTTTCATTGTAAAACAAAGAAATAGAAAAAAATACATACTGTCGGCTCCGCTTAATCGAATACTGTCGGTTCCAAGAAATTTTATTCGATTAAGCGGGATATTTGATTAAGGGGGAACATTTTTTTACCTTTCCATTTTCACAATTTTAGTCTCAAAACGTAGTAATAACAAAGAAATAGCTATATAAAGGAAATAATTAATGTTATTAATAAAAAGATTTTGAAATAAGAAAAGTTAACAACAAAATAGTATAATAACACAGGCCAACAAAAAAAACCTTTTTGAAAATTTTTTTAATTTTAATAGCTGATCTTGATAGATTTTTATGTGCTGAATCCAAATCTGCTTGTAGTTTTTATGTATCACCCTTAGTTTCCAAGCAAAATGTATTTTATTATATAGTCTAATACCCATTTACAGTATATAGGGAAATCAATGAAACACTGTAGAATCGTAAAAATGGTTTGTATTTACAGTAAAATACTTGGAATAGTAATTTTATGTGATGATACAAGGTTCACTTGTCAACTGGAATTGCTTTATATTTTCTTTCCCTTTTTTCCTTGAAGCTTCTTGTGTAGCTTTTCCTGCGATGAATAGCTTGCTGAACTTCCCGGTGAAGTGACCAACAGTAATCCCCCATCATGTTGTAGCATGTGTTTCAGTAGTGCTGCCAACATCATCTTTGTTCATTAGACCTATTTTTTCATGTTATCTTAACTATGAAAAAGCTGTTTAATTCTAAAAATGTTTCTTTATTTCATGAATGTAACTATAAAATGTGAATAAATGGTGGGTGATACAACTTTTTAAGCATCATATTTGAATTCAGCAACCTAAACAACATAAGAATAAGGTATTTTCATTAAAAAAGTTTTTTCATCGTTGGCCTGTGTAATTAAGCATAAATATTGTACGGTCATATGAAAGTCGTAAAAAAGTAACTTACAACTTGTGCTACAAAAAATTTGTTTTTCGCTTTTCAGTTTTATTTTCTGAAACAGTCCACAATAGTAGTTTGTTTGCTCCAAGGTCTTGAGGGAACACTTTTATTTCATTCGACATTTTTCTTAGCAAAATGTTTTGCAAAGGAAGATAAAAATATTATTCGATTACCCGGAGAAATTATTCGATTAAGCAGGGATATTTAACATTGTGTCTATGGGGAAATGTTCGGTTCCGTACGGTTTTATTCGTATAAGCGGGGTATTCGTTTATCCGTTACCCGATTAAGCGGGGACGAAAGTATTAGAATAAACCATATGAGAATTTGTTTTAGGCAACTTGTTCCTTTGTATGAGCTGAAAAGTTAACCAACAAGCAAAAGTTTAGTAGACAACTAGCAGATTAAATCATTACCTACATTGAAGGAAATAAAGAATACATTGTCAGTTTAACCAGTAATTCTTCCAGACGGTGAATGAGGACAGTAGAAGGCAGTGTAAACGTAAACCACAAGGTTAAGTGTCTTAGAAAATACATGAAGTCCATCTTTAGTCTAACCTCTCTAAAATGCAACATATGGTCCGGTATGAGTAATTACATATTTAGGTATTGCAAAACTTAGACTGGAAATTGGCGTCGCATCTATTGAAAAGGAAAGCTATAATGACTTAAAGGGAATATATATTCCAACTTTATTATTTTAACACGTTACGCATCTATTGAAAAGGAAAGTTTCGGTGACTTAAGGGGAATGTATAATGCAGCTTTATTATTTTAACACGTTACTTGCAGTAAGTCACCGTTTGGCTTAAGAACAGCGACTTACTGCTTAGTGCTTACTACCTAAGCTTAGCCTTCAATTGATCCATTAAGCCGCACCTATGCTGTGGTCAATAGCCGGTGTGCTAAATTTATTTTAGCTACCAGTTTATTGGGACTCTCAGCGTAAAGTAATGACATCGGCCTCCAGCTATTTCCGACTGATGAGTTCATAGCAGCTATGCAATTTCAGTATCTGGATAGCATAACCTGGTTGTCGGAATACGGCATGTACTTACGTATTAGTTTATTTTGTCATTGACATTAATTCATTTATTAATTACCTTATTTATTTATTCATTGACTTATTTTCTTATTCTGTTTTTTTCTTTTCGCTCATTTAACTTCTCTCATACATTGATTAATTAATTCATTTTTATATTAGTTCATTTTTTCATTATTTTTTCATTTTTACATTCATTCGTTCAGTCATATATTCGTTCGGTGAAAAATAATTTTAGTTAGCAAAACGAATGTAAATAATTTGAAAATATTTTATTTTTCAATTTGTAGCAAGATTTCTTTCTTTTTTTTTTAAGTTTTATTTATTAATTTGTTCATTTTATTTTATTTTTATTCTTTTTCGACATACGAAATAACTGCTAAACATGAAAAATAATATATGAACGTTCTCTTAACAAATTCACTGTGTCCCACATCTCACTATTAAGGTAACGTTAAAAAAATTTTGCTTCCTGAAACTAGCAACTTAATACGATATAGTATACCGAGATTCAGACATTTTACCACTAGGTTATTATAACAATATTTTTGACTGCTACATACCTACTCACCACACATCTTCAAAAGCTCTAACCCTTTACCTGGCTAGAAAATTATAATAAATAAAAACTGTTCTTCAAAATAATAGTAACTTAAAAATATCATAAATATTTAAGAACACAATTCAAAAATAAACGCATCAAAACATTCGCAAGTCATATTATATAACAAAATCTAAGCAAAGTATAATCTTTTAAAATGTCAGACCTTTTTTATCTCCAAATAGTTACACAGGTTTAAGAATGAAGTTTGAAATATTGTTTCTTTTTGTCGGTAAATGGATTAGTAGTTCTAAAACCAAAAACAAAGGGGATTAAAGCGAGAATAACATGTTACTCAAATGCTTTACTGATGTGTAGAGAGATCTTCGTTAAAAAGGATTTTGAAAGCACTTGTGTAAGTACATTGTTAAGAGGGTTTAAAAACTAACAGTGATTAAAAGTTGATACATAGTAAAGCTTTTAAACTATCTTTTAAGCTCTTATTTTGTGGTGCAAGCAATTAGACAAAAAAAGTAAGTTTCTAATGTATCTTTCTCAAATGTGTGTTTCAGGCGGTCTACTGCTACAATCGGTTTAAACTACTAATAGGGGAAAAATCTAAAAAATCTAATGAAAAACTTACAATTAAATATATTTCACATACGTTAGTACTTACGATGTACATGCACGTATACATGTGCCTCAACACGTGTGTTCTATTTCTCTCCTTACATTCGACTGTTTTATTTCCTAAAAAAAATTAACATTTGTCAAGGTATTTGGCATCAAATGGCATAAAATAATTATCAGTGAAACTCGCAAACAATTTCATGCATAGCTTAACAAATTCAGAACGCTAATGCTGTCTCTATAATACTACTTAAATCGTAATATATCTTTCTTAAATCACACACACATATATATACAATACATATATACACAGTAGCGTCGTCAGTCACCCTTGGCTGACACCCGTCTGAGTGGTTACATTCGAAAAGGACTTTCAAGTTTATGAAAATTTTAAATACTTCAATTCCAAAAACTTTTCCCACGGAAGGGGGGAGATTGTAGGCTGAGTGACACCCCTTTGCAGTGTGACACTAAAATTGATTCAAAATTCTATTAAAAAAAATGATTCTTAAATTGCTCTAGAGGGGTTGGAACCCCTCTAGAGCAATTTATAGGGCAATAAATTTAAGGGGAGTCACAAATGTTTTATCAGAGTTTATGAATATTCAAATACTTACTGAAAGCCTGAAACAGAACAAAAATTGAGTTTCTCAAATGCAGTGGTATCCCTACCGGAGAAACGTTTACTTCGGATGACACTCCTCTACAGAGGGAAGATTCAGGCCCAAAATACATTTAAAAGTTGATGAAAAATATTAAAACTGAAATACCTTTTTCAAAAAACTATATTTAATATACCAAACACAGTAACTACGGGGGGGGGGAGGTGTATTTGCATCGAGTGACAGCCCTCTGGATGATCGACACCTGAATACATTTAAGAGTTGTGAAGAGTATAAAAGCTGAAATCCTAATGCAACAATTACTTTAACTTTGTTACTTTGCTAACTTTACTTGCTAACAGTTACTTTGCTAACAGTTTCTTTTTTAACAGTTTCTTTTTTAACAGTTACTTTGGTAACAGTTATTTTTCTAACAGTTACTTTATTCACTTGCTCAAATTTTAGAAACACACACATAAGCACAAAAGAAATATTTTCGTGTTTTTTTTTTTTTTTTTTTCTTCTTCTTAATAGCACATTATCCGTACCAAGCAGCCAAAAAATAAATTAAATGGTTGTTTACGCAGCGTTTAACGAGAACCGAATGATCAATGAAACGATCCGTAATATTATCTAAAATGTCACAAAAAATACCTTATTTGTCTATTTTTAAACTTCCTATTACTGTGTCTCTCAGCTGTAACGAATCAATAAAACAAAATTATATCTGTGCTATATCCCATTTCTATTTTTTTCCTCAAATAAAAAAAATCACTAAACATAAAATGTATCTATATACAATACTTAGACGTAACTTTTCGTGATATTTAAATGAGAAAAATGTTAAAACTTTGAATGTAGCTGATTAAAAGCTTTATTTGAAGCTAAACAATTCTGAATCCTTTATCTATGACGTACATTTTTATAAATAGATTTTTCTTCATTGTACATCCACCGCACATATTCTAATGAAATGTTTGAAGTAAATTAAAACGTTATGGTTTAAATGTTTAATTCAAGTCTCTTGAGCTACAGTGGATAATTTTTACTAGCATCTAATCCATGATAAAATTTTTATTAATGCGAAGCCTTTGAGCTTAATAAAATCTGCATGCCTGCTGTATTTGTACTATTAAAAATGTTTTATTCGGCATGAATTTTAATACTTTGTTTCGCATTGCTTAGACGCGCATTGAATTTGAATATTATGTTCAAACTTAAACAATGTAGGTTTATTATATAAATCCAAACTATTTTTAATAATAAAAACGTTTGTTAAAGTATTACACTTCAGTACTTAATTTTTATTTTAAGTTTATTTTACTATATAGATGTGAACAGTCGCGGCAAATTTTTAAAGCGCGGTTAAATTTGTCCCATCAATGTGACAACTTAATCCGTGAGAAGAGAGCCCTGGGAATTAGTTTATTGTTTCATCACAGTTAAATGAAAATATTTAAAATCGAGTTTAATTTAAACAAGTGTTTAATTATTTTTTCGTATTTTGATTAAAAAATACATATTGAATGAATACGTGAATTCAAAAAAAAAAAAAAATGATTCTCAGTAATACTGTGCTATTTACTTTGGCGTCCATTGTTGTTTTATAGTTAATTTTACTTTTGTTTTTTATTTATACAGTAAAATACTTTTTTTTTTTTTGGTTTTATGGTATATTTTTACATTATTCTCCATCTACTCTCCATCAAATACTTGATCTAAGAATTAACCACTTAATTCTTGTCTCTGTTTGATCATATTGTCTCCAAAAGTAAGCTCATCTGTTAGATTGAAATCTGCAGTTCATATGTTTTGAGCATTCCCTTTTATAAATTTATATTAATTTTTAAAAGCAGTATATTTTAAATCTTGGCACTGGTTTACAATATTTTTACAATGAGTACTTCAGTGGAAAATTATTGACACCGACTTAAAACACAGTAAACTAACAAAGTGGATATTTGCGGATAAATCAACGGAATAACAGCAAAAATTAGAAAAAGACTTTTACTCGACACCGGAACGGTACTCAATAAACCTTGTTAAGATGTTAAAGACCCATTAAATCTTTTTTTCTTTTTCAATTTAGCTAAAAATTTTATTATACCCTTTAGGTGAGTCCGAATCGCTGGTTTTGCTTTGAAAATTATCAAACCAACCCCTAAAAAATGTATATATAGGTTTTGATAATTTTTACTTCTTCAGGATTGAATACCCCACGAGTCTTTGCACCTCTCTAGCCGCCTCTCAGAAGAATGTGAATTGTTTATATAATACTCCCTTCTATTCCAAATAAAACAAATGGCTATGGAACTGCAAAAATGAAGAAAAAAACAGTCAGAAAGGGGGTTAGGGGTATTTCAAACATCTTGTATATATACATATATATATATATATATATATATATATATATATATATATATATATATATATATATATATATATATATATATATATATATATATATATATATATATATATATATATATACAGGGTGAGTTCGATCGAATCTGCCATACGAAAAGGGGTGATAGAAGAGCCCAAGTGGAATATAGAACCACCCATTAGCGGTGTCAATTCGTAACCGTAACCAAGTTATGGTATATTTAAGGAAAATTCACAAAAAAACAAAATTCTGAGAAAAAGACCAATTTCTGAAGTTCCTGTTGGGTCTACGCACAAAATAAGCACATATTTCGAAAGAGCAGAAAAAATCCTTTAAAATGACATCTTTTTCATCAGGATAGTCGCACTTTATAGCGAGTTACAAGCTTTCAAACATTGGAAACACTCAAAAATGAAATTTCATCAAACTTTTCAGTCAAAAATTTCAGAAACAACCGTATGAGCTACAACCGGTCAAATGCACCAAAAACTTTCCCATTTCACTAGCTTTCAGATGATACAACAGAAAATCCTATTGGGCTTCAAGTTCAGCAGATATTCCGGCTTTTGTTTGAAACAGTATGAAAATCGTCCTTTGTCAGAATATGGAAACCAGCAAAGAGTCAGACTTTTATGTTCTAAATTTTCTATTTCATGTAAGTGTACTGGTTTATTTATTCAAGAAAAGGAAAATTTTATAACTAAATATTAAATTGTAACACTTTATTAAGTTAATAATCACAACAGAAGATAACAACACGTAGAAACAAAGGAAGCATTACTTTAACGCGCTTTTCACAAAGAAAAATTCAAAATTAAATGAGTTACACTAACATCTATGAGTACATTTACATGTAAACAATCCTCAACATTTCCCAGAGCTACTGAAATTATCATCCCCCACACCGGATAGATGCCCTTGGCCTTTTAAGAGCAAAAACTACCGTCGCTCTCAATGAAATTTCATTTCTCACTTTTGCTACTGCTCCATCAAGCCAAATGCGCAAGTCCTGCAAACTGGTTGCATCTGAGCAGTAAACTGCTTGTTTTAAGAATCTCCAAACAAAGAAGTTCACTGGCGTCAGGTCTGGTGATCTAGGTGGCCAAGGAATAGGACCCAAATGACAGGATGAATGGACTCCATGAAATTAAATTTCATAGAGAGCGACGGTAGTTCTCGCTCTTAAAAGGTCAAGGGCATCTATCCGGTGTGGGGGATGATAATTCCAGTAGCTCTGGGAAATTTTGAGGATTGCTTACATGTAAATGTACTC
>JAXGGA010022828.1:0-14374 GCA_038373865.1 Uloborus plumipes
GCAGAAATATAAGCAGACAAACTTTTTGTTTGTCATCAGCAAAGACAAATTCTTACTTCATAACAAATGCCTTCAATGGCGCCATAGCAAGACCCCGTGGAGGAGTACACTATCTTCTGGTGCGGGCTGAGGCAGGACACGACGCTGCGGGTGCCCTCCTCGTTGACTCTGACGGCCAGGTCCGGGTCCTGGTCGCAGGCCGGATATCCGACAATGGCCGCCAGGTGGACCACTGCGTCCACGTTTTTCATCGCTCGGAGCAGCTTCTCTCTGTCCAAGATGTCGCCGTTGATCAGGTGGAGGTTCTCGTCTTGGATGTGGGAGAGGAGTGGGGAGACACCGAAGCGGAACTTATCGTAAACTGTAACCTGGAGAACGAAGTATTATGTAACTTGTGACGTAGATCAAGGGCGGATCCAAAAATGGTCCTAGAGAGGGGCGATTGATTTTTTTTTTAAATACTTGCCCCGCCCCTTTTTTTAACCACATATCCTGGTTAACACATGCTTATTACGAATTTTTGGGTCTCCAATTTCGAAAAAATTTCAGATCAGAGCCCCGAATCCCAACCACTTCTCATAGTATCATCAAAGACCATCTAAAGTTGCCTTTTTTGAACTTCAAAGTCGAAAAACTGCTGGAGAAGAGTCCCCTTGTATCTGCCCTTGACGTAGATTGACTGAGGGCACAGTGTGCAATGTCCAATTAAAACTAAAGAAAATGGGAATCAAGTATAAGTGTCTAAGTCTAGCAATTTAACGATGACGATTCTGCCAAAAAATTCCAATCAAAAGTGATGCTATGCAAGATTTTATTAGAAATTCTCCTTTTCTGTCGTGATGAGAGTATTTGTCAACATTAAAACAAAATTACGCACTCAATGCATAAAAAGAAACGGCAAGTCTGTTCGTTTTAGAGTGATGTTACAATTTTTTTTTTCTAGCAGAAGCACTTGAAGTTATAAAACTGTTATGACCAAAAAGAAACGAAAGTTTTGCAGTACGTTACAAAACTTAAAAGACCGAGAAAATGTGGATCGAAACTTTTCCTTGTGGAAGGTAAATAATGTTTTTTGGGAGGTATTTGATTGCTTAAGAAAAAAGAAAATCAATCCACGAGGAAAAACTTACTTCCAAACCTTCCCTCAGCAGAAGAGGAACAAGTACAGATCCGATGTATCCGGCACCCCCAGTCACAAGAACATGGCTAAAGTTTCTTATAACTTCACTGTGGCCGTTGCTCTGCATTTTCAGCTTGGTATTCTGGAAGAAAAGCGGATTTTTCATTTTTTTTTTTATTTTAGAAAAATGATCAACTTTTACACTGACTGCTTCGGTAGTGAGTCGAAAGTAGTAGCTATACAACAAAAGCAGTGCAAGGTAAAGTCCATTCGCGGCCCAGGTAGCACAAAAAAAGTTTAAACGTTTTATAAACGTTTTTAATCCGTTGTCACAATGTTAATAACCATTTTACAACCTTTAAAAAACGAAGTGTGCTACTTGGGGGAATAGCTAGACTGAAAGGAAACAAACAAGTTGCGAGAAGAATTGTCGCTATAGCCCGGTCAAAATAGACGAAAAAAACGCGAAAGTTCGCAAAAAATAGCATAGAGCAGCAAATTGGTACAGACCTTAAGGACATCATAGTAAATGAAATGTCAAAAGTCCCCATCGATCCCGGTGGAGCTAAAAATTTAATTCAAGGTCCCCCCCCCCCCACACACAAAGGTCACAAATCGATTTTTCGTATATCTCTCAAATGGTAATGAGGAATCTGCATGCATTTTTTTTATTTTTTTAAATGAAAGTTTAGGTCATTTAATGACGATAGACACCAGTTTCAGTTCAATCGGACGATTAGTTATTTTGTAATTAATTCTTAAAGCCGCCCGATAAGCCCCGCCCCCTATATTCCCCATCTCCGCTGATGCCCGGCTTATGACGTCGCAATTCACTTTACTCCTTCTCACCCTGAGCGCTCGCTCGTAAGTTCCCAATAGAACCGGGGTCTCCAAACGTTTTGCCCACGGGCCACTTTTGAAAATTACCCAAGGCTCGCGGCCAGTCCACCCCTCCTCCACCCTCCTAAATGGATATATCATCATACACATCGTAATTCAGAATCAGGTACATTTTTTGTATTAGAAATAGTTGAAATATATGTAAAAACTGATGCACCATAGGGCGACTCGTACAGGGGGTTAAGGGAGGGGGATGTCGCCTCACTTACAAAAGGAAAAGGGCCCTTCCCCCTCACTTTTTCAGAATAAAAAAACTAATGATCGATTGAAATTCTTTTTTTTACTCAGTGGATTGATTTCTTTTACGGAAGTAAAAACTGCAAATTCTAAAAAATGGACTTCTTTTCAGGCTATTTTCATAAGGGTAGAACTTAGAATCGGAAGGCGTATGTCAAAGGTGGCCATCCGTCTTAATTTTTAAGGCCACTTCTCACTTTTTAAATTGGTCATTTAATCATTAGTGTAACAAAATTCTTTAAAAAAGGACTTCAGGGGTGCTGCCTCCTCCCATGCATACGTTTCTTTTGACCCCCACTTTTTTGGTGCACCAGCCACCTATGAACTGCACTTTCAAATAAGCGTTGAGCCATTCCTATAGTTTAAAAACAAGCTTCAAGTTTTTCATTACTCTTCAGTTTCCATTCATAGAATGTAGAATTTTTCTTAGACCATCATAACTAACATTCATTAAACACTGGGGTGAAAAACTAAAATAATCAAAGTTACTTAAAAAATGATTCCAAATTGGTTTATTTCCGAAGCTACCTACTCCATAACATTGAAAATTTAATACTTAATTATCATTAATTATTATTTATGAAAAAAATTACATTTATTACCTGTTAGAAGCATTTTGTATAACCTTATTAAATCTTTTATGGACTTAGAAATTTTCCCTAATGTCTTTTTCTTACTATGCTTAATTTCTAAAGAAACAAATCACAAAAAATTATAAATGAAATTTTTAAAGATTAGATAAAGACAGAATACAGAAGCTAAACTACTTGATGTCAATTCATGATTTAACGATTGATATTGCCTTTATCGTAATATGTGATACTAGGAACTCACGAAATATAAATACACAATAAATTCTCACAGTAGATTAAATTATACCTACCAATAGACTTAGCTCATGTATACATCTAAAATCTGGCCCAAAGCTGCGGGCCAGATTTTAGATACTCGCGGGCCATAGTTTGGAGACCCTTGCAAAATAACATCGGTAGCATTCTCAAGATGGCTCCAAGTACGAACTGCCATTATTTTGTTGAATCTTGTTGCAAATCTTTAACATTTAACACACCAAATTCAATTTTTTTTAATGCACAAAAGGAAAAGACAAGAATGGTGCAAGAGCGATAAAAAAATAAATAAAAACAAAAGTAAACTGAAAACTGTTTACGTTCTTCACTGTTCTATTGCGAAAAATATTTTACAGTAATTTATTTAGCAGTATATTAATTATACAAGACCGGTTTTTATTTTATCCATTTACCGGTATGCATATTTACACTTTTTTCATTAAAAAGTGTTTTCTTTGGATGAATCTTTCATTACGTTAAACTAAAAATTATGAATGTGGAAGTTACTCTGGATCACTCCTTTAGAATTAAATAATAAATAATTAAATAAGAAAAAACTCCGAACCGAACTGATTTTATTTTTCCGAAGGATAATCGTGTACAGGTTATTGTTATCATTGCTTGTTTGTTAATGTTTTGTTTTCATGTATTGATTTATTCCATTTTGCTCTGCTTCAACATTTGCATTAAAAGCATTTATTGCAATCTGAATTCAACACTCTTTCTGTAATTTCTTGTACTTATCCCAATATACCCCACTCCCATGATATCTTTAGGTGCTCGAGAAGCTCTCGGTATCGGTATTCATTTAATTAAGTAAACAATTTTACTTCGAAGTCATTTACTTGTGAATAAAGTGATGTGCAATTGAATGTCCGATCTTGACGTCGGAATTTCTGGCATCGGAGACTGTACTTTCAGGAGGATATACATCTCTCTCTTTCCCCTGAATATTCTCCTAAAGATTATAATAAGAGCCCCTTCGTTTTTAATAAACAGCAGTAAGCAACAAGATTTCCCCTGTCGTTTTCGCCTATCCCCCTCGCTTCTACCCAGTGGTTGGAAAAACTACATATTTTTTGTAGCGAACTACAACTACAACTACTTTCTTATAAATGTAGTTAACTACAGCTACAACTACTTTTTTTTTAATGTAGCGCGCTACACTACTTTTGAAAAGTAGTCGCTACTTCGCTACTTTTCAAAAACATATGAGAAAAAAAATTGAATTTTCATTGTAGGAATTTAATTTTGAGTTTCAAGGGGGTTGGCAAGGGCGTAGCTAGCGGGGTGCAGCTGCACCCCCTAGATCAGAGTCAATGGGAGGTCACTGTGACCTCCCATTTTATTTATTTTTTTGACAAACGATTTTGTCCCCTTTCCTGCTTTTCATTGTAACATGCTGATGCAGACAAATAAGTTCGTATTTTATTACTCGGTGAAATTTGGAATTTCATTCGGTCATTGAGAGTCTCCCCCCCCCTTCGCCTCCTCTCCCACCAATAAGTTTTAAGTCCTTGGCGCCACATCAGAAAATCAGCTTCTTTCTTTACCTAACACGGATCCTTGTATCAAACCCAAATTTGTCTTTTAGCATGAAAACAACTTTTTTAATCTGAGTATGCGAAGAATAAAAATTTTAGGGTGAAATATTATAAGTAAGCTTGCCTGTTTTTGAGGAGAAAATTTTTAATTTACCGAATGAAACTCAGAACTTTACTGAATGATTAAAAAAATGCATTCTTATCTATGTCTACCAAAAGAGACGTGAGGCATCACAAAAATGAATAAATTAATTAATTAAAGAAAAAAAATAAAATAAAATGAAGTTCAGCCATGCAATACTGTCTCACTGTTTTCAAATTTCATCAGCCAATTTGTATCGGATAAGAACTTTTTGGGAGGTCACAGTGACCTCCTATTGGAGTGCCACTGCTTGCACCCCCCCTAACGTGAGTCCTGGCTACACCCTCCGGGAGTTGGGTCTCGGTCTGAACACCATCCCTATTAATACGCCACCGATAAAATGAAATGAAAACGTTTTTCCAATTGATGTCCAAATGATGTCAAAAATATTTAATAATTGATTTTTATTATTTTAATATTTTTCAATACTCCGTCACTAAAGAAGCAAAACTAAAGAAATATGAAAAACATACTAAACGGTACTAGTATTCATTTTGAAATATTAATAAATAAGCTATCTGAAGTGTGAAACATAACTAAAAATGCTTAACTTACTTCAATATGCAGTTTTAAATTGTATGCGGATGACTTAGAAACAGAAAGTTTTTTGTTCAAATTGCAAAGTTTGCACGAAAATCATTTCAATAACTGAAGTATTTATTATACGCCGGCCAGGGCAGCTCGATATTGTCATCTTCTATCAAATTTGTATCCTCTTCTATTAAAAATGCTGCCATGTTTGGTGGACATTGGAACAATAATCCAATTGAGCATTGAGCGCTAAAGCATTCATTTACATGACATTCTCGGTTGCTATAAAACACTAACACTCAGTTATCGCTCATTCATAAATTTTCCTTCCTCAGCCATACACTATATTCAATGCAAATATTGGCGGAATATGAAAATGGTGACGCCAAAGAAACCAATGCCGTCTAAAGGCCCGGTTTCCTAGGAGTGAAATCGTCGATCTCTGGCGAGGCGACAGAAGCCGCCGCCTTCTGCGCATGCGCTTGAGCAGCAGATTGACGTCGCTTCACTCCACGCTCCAATCAAACTGGTTCTGATTCCAGCGTGCGTCGCGCCCGGCGTCGGCGATGGTTCTAGGAAACCAAGCCTTAACATATAGAACTTATGGCGTCAAAATGATATGCCTGAGGTCAGCTCGAATTTGTATGATTCATTTTTCTCACTGCTTTCGCAAAGGAAATCGTATACGATATGCGCCAGTCAGACGCGATTGAATCTTTTTTTTTTTTTTTTTGCTCCATTAGAAAGTAGTTTTATGAAATCGCTACAAACTACAACATTTTTGTATCGCGCTACTCACTACACTACTTTTTTTAAAAAGTAGTGCGCTACACTACAAACTACTAAAAAATGTAGCTACTACAGTAGTTTCGCTACTTGTAGCGCGCTACTTCCGACCACTGCTTCTACCGCAACCGGTTTCGCCGTAGCGCAACTCAAAGTGAACCTTGACGTCGAAGCAAGCTCCTCCCCTTTTTGTGTCACGTGAACTTTGTTTCGTTTTTAGCTGATTTTAAGCTGTAATTTTGCAAAATCCTGAGCAGATTTTTAAAAACCGAGTTGATATTTGGGGGTTTGAAGTAATAGACTATTGAAATTAATCAACAGTTCGCGATTACCCCACCCATGCAGATTCCTCATTGTTGTCGAAAAAATAGAGGCTACAAAGCTTGAAAAGTATGCAATTAGCCCATTTATGCTCAAGTTTTTTTTAACATTTTTTTTCAATTTTTATCTGCTTAAAACTCGAACTTGGAATGGTTTGCATACATTTTAGTCGTAAAATAGATCCCGATGTCATATTTATTAACCTGTTAACTGGGTATGACGAAATATTTCGTCATACATAAAAGCCTACAGCAATGGCCATGACGAAATTTTTCGTCATGGAAATTAATCTTAATATACTGAACACATCACGTTCTACGTTGTTCTTATCTATTAAATCTTAGAGTGGTTATATATATGCCATCATATTGTCGATGCGTCATGAATTTTCATGTTCTTGTAATCTGTAACTTGAGCACTATTAACGGGAAAACAGGCGTTGCATGATCTATACTTCGAGCTGCCACAATTTGGATTCATTTTAGTCTGCATTTCAGTATTTTACATGTAAGTAATAACTTTCTGATTTGAATATTCTTATTGTGAATTTCAGTGTTTTATATATTTTTATTAGTAATTAATTTATGACTTAAGTACTTTTTATTTTCTACAAAATATGGCTAAAAATATTTTATCAAAATAAATAAAAATCATAAGTTAAAAACGATATTCTTTTATTATTTGAGATGTGATATTACTTATCGCTGCGAAAAAAAAGTCCCCATTGTGAAACGAGTTGAGCAATAGCTAATTCCCCGGTTAACAGGTTAAGCTATTTAACGTCCTGCTTATGGGACACTGGGCAGATATGTGCGCAAAATACGACCTTACTTGACTTTACTTTTGCAAAGTAACATTACAGAAGGCATCTGTGATCAATTTTAAGCAAATCATTTTAAAATAGTTTAATTTTATGAGAAATAAGTTTGCAAAAAACATTTACTTTCTGTGGCTACCCATGCGTGATCGTTGCTTGACTGATTTGTCTGAAAATAGCTGTCGATAAACAAACTCTGATGTCCAAATAGTGGCTCTAACTGGTTTTTTCAAGAAGGACTATTTAACTTGTGAAAAACAGCTTCAGTAAAATGATATATCCATTACAGGTTTTTGTATGCAGTAACTAACAAGCGTCCCGTTTTTAGGCTACTGGGCATAAATGGGTTAAGTACGAACAAGAGGGCACTCTGAGGAGGGGTCATGGGGGTCACATCCTCCTCCCTTAAGTTACCAAATATAGCTTAAAACGGCATTAGGGGAGAAAATTTTTGAAAAATACCCCCCAGACCGCCTTTTTGTACCCGAATTTGATACTTTGACTATGCAGTTGACATAAATGTAGTTGAAGACATCATTATAAGCGAAGTTTAAAAGTCTCCATCGATCTTAGTGGAGCTAAAAATTTTATTGAACGTCAAAAATCAAAAGGGATTTTTCACAAATACAGCTTTAACGGTAAGTGTTAATGTAAAAATAGGGGATACAAAGTTCGAAAATTATATAATTATGCACAAAAAAGTGGACATTCAATGGGTGGGTCATGAGGTCATACCCCCTCCCCGTAAAGCAATAAAATAAAGCTTAAAACTGCAGTTCGAGAACTCAAATTTCAAAAATTTTGCCCAAACCCCCAATTTGTGTCCAACTATTTTCTTTTGACTACGAAATTAGCCTACAAATAATTAAAGACAACACAAAAGCGAAATGTCACACATTAGCTACCAGCTTATTTGGCTCTCTTTGCTCTTTTAGAGGATTTTTGCCTCCAACTCGGTTACTGTCCTATTCCATGCTGATGAGTGCATAATAAGAACGAAACTGCAGTCCATTGATGGAAATGCCCGAGTTGGCGGTGTATTGCATGTTTCCGAGTAGTGGAGGAAATTAACGTTTTATTCACGGTCAAAACTCAGAAAATCAATTTTTCACAATTTTCATAACGATAAGTATCTTAAAACTTTCTATGATTGTTCAGCAATGTTTGTTGTTTATGTATAATTTTTTACGATAGTTACTTTCTTTCTATTAATCTATTATCCTCTCATTAATATATTTATTTATTCATTTATTTATTATGATTACCGTTTTCTTGAACAAAGAAACGGGCGGGAGGGGCGGAGGGAAAGACAGTAGTTTGCAAAAAATTTTCACAGGTGTTTAATGGTCCCTAAGTTTTTTTTTTTTTTTTGCTTTTCACAAAAGAACGAAAGAAGAAACGAGAGAGAAAATCAACCTCCTCTAATCCTCAAAATAAATTTGAAAAGAAAAGCAAATGGACAAATAAAAATATGTTTTCAACTGTCCGCAAACTCATTTATTTATTTACTTATTTTAAAGGAAGAAGGGGGGATGTCTCCGGTTCAAATTTTTTTTTCAATAGCACTTGGCAGTCCGTAAGTAAAAAAAGGTTGAGAAATATTGGACTGAGACTGTGGAACAATAACCTTTTATAAATCTATAGATAAATGTATGATCGCTCTTGCTGATTATGAAGTGATAATTGAGCTATTATTAGTCAGTTAGAGAGCCTATCTGAGAAAATCCAGTCTCTTATATGCCTCAGAATATTTATGTTCCTATATGAGAAAGAGGTTAAGTAGTTTTGTAACAGGTCGACAAAACTACTCAGCATTCATTCGGGGGTGAGCAAAATCAAAATTTAGACCGAAATTTGAGTGAAATTTTTTTCGTGATCACAACACTTCCTTTACTACGTAAAAGGAAATAAAAAGGTTGAGAAATATTGGACTGAGACTGAGGAATAATCAAAATACAATTGCTACGGGGGCACTCCCCTCCCCCTCCCAAGCGAGAGCTTTCCAAAAACGGGAGGGCTTGAAAAATTTCAGTCAGCGCCATGAAAAAGTTGTATACTAAATCTGCTGTTAATCCTCCAACGTCTCAGATTAATTTCTAAAATTATGGCAAAATGCCGCAAATGATTTTCAGCAACATGAACTTCGCTACGCAGTCACACACACTGTTTGCATAAGCGTGCATTTTAAGTCCACTCCAGGTACATACAAAAACTGGAGAACAATTATTCCGTTTTTTTTTTTTTTTTTTTTTTTTTTTTTAATTAGCACAAGAATAAAACTCCTCGTGTTCCACAAAGTATACCACGAGGCTTACAGATGTAAGTAGTAAAAGCAAAAGAACAAAAACAAAACCAGCAATTTTTAAAAGGTAATACTATTCACAAAAACACAGAAAAGTGAAAAGGTCTCTGATCTTCTAACGACCTCCGAGAAGACAGGAGGCCATGGTACGGAAAGACGAGCCAAACCTATCACGTGTGTTTCCCCCGCCAACGAACGATATCTTGCAGAATGCTCAATGAAGTCAAATGCCTCAAATGCCGCTGGCTTGAAACAGCGATAAAGAGTGAAGGAGTTTATCTCTCAGATCAACATAGACTGGCAGCTTATCTTTCTAGCGATATTATTTCTAGCTAGAGCTGTGTGTGTGTGTGTGTGTTTTTTTTTTTCGTTAAGAAAAATGGGAGAGATCTCTGAACTGTTTCGTAAAGACTGAAAAAAATCTTTGTATTTGCATCTTTGTATATGCTGCCGTGCTAAGTGCTAAAGTGGTATCTGCAGTCGAGCTCAAACTGAGATATTACTCAAATGACCATAAAACTTTGTACATAGGCAAAATGCATCACAAAGAACTACCTGGTGACGGTAACTCATTTTTGTTAAAAAATGCGGATACGACTTTTGTGCTTAGCACGGCAGTATGGTAGCTACATTTAGCTGAAGTATTTTCGTTTTTTTTTTTTTTTTTAATTTTTAATTCACACGTTGTCACAGTTATTGAATTCATAAACAACAGATGCTGAATTATTAACGACTATGCGTTAGGGTGGAGAGAAAAACAAAAATTTTGGAATCTTATTCTGTAATACCCGGCAAATGCTGTGCATGCGTAAGTACAATACACGTGTAAAATATTATCAAGTTTGAACAACTCCTTTAGGGTCCTACCAGGGCTTGAATTTCTCTACAAATGCGAAAAAATATCAATTTTCTAAAAATTTTTGGAAAATACAAATTATCATTCTGTTCTATTAATATTAAAATGTTTCCTTTTAACACTCTTTTCATGCATCTTCAAAATTATTGAACTTTTATGCCATATTAACTTTGTACATAAACAGTAAATTTCCGTGAAATTAACCAAAAATTGACTTTTTTAACAATTTTTTGCACATAGCAATAATTCTTCTTTTGTGATCCATATACTATTTATTTGCAATGAATGGGCAAAATGTAGCTTTTGGTTGCAAATGCAGTTATACAGTCGACGCTCGATATAACGACCGTCTCCGTCCTACAGAAAACGGTCTTTATAACGAGTGGTCGCTTATAAGAGGTAGAACATAGAGTATATTGGGTTACAGTTGGGGGTTTTCTCACCGGTCGTTATATTAGGATGGTCTTTATAACGTGTGGTCGTTATAACGAGCGTCGACTGTATTTCGTTACATTAACAGCCCAGAACTCACCACAAGGAGGTGTCATTCTGCCTTTCCCCTCCACTCAGCCACGTTATTTACATATTTTCAATACATTTATATGGATGCAATTTCTTTCTAATGTTAAACGGTTTCTCCTTTTGAATCAGAGTTTGAAGTTAAACTCATGACTCAATTTTGGCATTGATGATTGCGAGCATAAAGTTTTTCATTCAAATTCATATCTTGTCTCTTCCTTCAATAGCAATCTACCATCTCACTAACCTGATTTGAGCCTTTAAAACAGTCGGAGTGTAGAAGAGGTATACTTATTGAATCACTGGTTAAGTACAACTTGTTTTTGAAAAGTTAACTTATTGACGTTGCAAAACTCGGTGGAAGATATCGAACCTTTAAAAAACGGATTTAAAAAACGAGTAAAATTCGATGCTCAAAAGTGCTGCTTAAAAGTATTTGATGGACATTGTCAATGTAATAAAGAAATAAAAAAGTGACCCTGATCTCACTATCAAAAATCGGAGACCTTTCAGTCATTAGCTTTCATTAATTCGAGCTAACAGAATTATGAAGTTGTTGATTTTCAAACTGAATTTCTAATGAGATAAAGATACTCATCAGTAATATCATTAAAAAATAGGCTTCTGTATAGTTCAAGAAATTAGAAATTTAAAAAAAGGAAGAAAATTTACGTGAAACATGGAGCTGTAATCATATTGAAAATTAAATATTCTATAAAAGTTTGGAACTATACGAATGAATTGACTGGTTAACGCGTGTTTACCTCCCATTAATGATGTTGATTTAAAAAATCTCATAGTTTGAACTTTCAAAACTTAATATTGGTCATAAAAGTTCTCATTTTGTTATCAAAGTGTTTTTGTATCTTGTATGACTTTCTGTAACCCAACTTCTTTACAGTTTGACTATTGTTTACTGATGCCATGGCCAATAACAAGTTCTCAAAATCAACAAAGCAGGCATTTCTTCGAATCACCGGATCCACGAAGAAAAGATTATCACTCAAATGAATTATAGATTGCGTAACTTTCATTATACCTACAAATCCATGTTTCATGGAAATTTTCTTTCTTTTTTTTAATTTTCTAATTTCTTGAACCATACTGAAGCATATTATTTAAAGATATAACTGGCCGAAAAATTCATCTCAGTAGAAATTCATCTTGAAAATTAACAGATTTATAACTCTGTTAGCTCAAATTAACGAACGCTAATGACTGAAAGGTCTCCGATTTTTGATTGTGAGATCGGGGTCACTTTTTTCCTTCTCTATTACATTGACAATGTTTATCAGGTACCGTTACTCGTTTTTAAAGTCCATTTTTAATACTCCGAGTACTTACAACGTTAATAAGTTAACTTTTCAAAAGCAAGTTGTATTTTACAAGTATACCTCTTCTACACTCCGACTGTTTCAAGGGTTAAAAACTGGTTAGGGAGATGGTAGATTGCTATTGAAGGAAGAGACAAGATATGAATTTAAATGAAACACTTTACGACTCGCAATCATCAATGCCAAAACTGAGTTATGAGTCTAACTTCAAACTTTCGTTTAAAAGGAGAAACCTGTTTAACATCAAAAAGAAATTGCATCACTATAAATGTGTTGAAAATGTGTAAATAACGTGGCTGGGTGGAGGGGAAAGGCAGAATGACATCCGAAATGCAGCTACTTCCTTGTGATGCGTTCTGGGCTGTTAATGTAACGAAATATAACTGTATTTACAACCAAAAGCTACATTTTGCCCATTCATTGCAAAAAAAATAGTATCTGTATCACAAAAGAAAAAGTATTGCTATTAGCAAAAAATGGTAAAAAAAAGTCAAATTTTGGTTATTTCATGGAAATTTACGGTTTATGTACGAAGTTAATATGGCATGAAATTTAAATAATCTTGAAGATGCATGAAAAGAGTGTTAAAAGGAAGCATTTTAATGGTAATAGAACAAAAATGGTGATTATTTGTATTTTCCAAAAAATTTTAGAAAATTTACGTTTTTTCGTATTTTTAGAAAAATTCAAGCTCTGGTAGGACCCTAAAGGAGTTGTTCAAACTTGATAATATTTTACACGTGTACATTTACATTTCCTTACGCATGCACAGCTTTTGCCGGGCATTACAGAATAAGATTCCTAATTTTTTGTTTTTCGCTCCACCCTACTATGCATGTGTAATAAAGAAACAAGTTTTCATGAAACAAAATGTACACTTTTTTACAATGTCTTTTCCCGAATGACTTTACATCCTGAAGCTCACACTTCTTTGCGTTGAAAAGGGGGTTCCTTGTAAACTCCAAACACGTGTCTACAGTAATCTGTACAATTGTGCGATAAAACGTTGGAAATATCCTTAATTTACGCTTCAAGCACAGAGGTATTTATTCAATACTAGAGTTTCTGTTTATTTACTTTTCTTTTCAAATTTATTTTTGAGGATTAGAGGAGGTCGATTTTTTCTCTCGTTTCTTCTTTCTTTCATTCTTTTATGAAAAAAAAAAAAAAAAAAACTTGGAGACCATTAAACATCTGTGAAAACTTTTTGAAAACTGCTGCCTTCTTTCTCCCCCCCCCCTTTTTTTTCTCAAGAAAACAGTAATAATAATAAATCAATACTAGAGTTGCCCGCCACGGCTTTGCCTGCGGTAAAATGTAAAGGATTTTCGCTGTCGTAGCTGAATCCAAAACTCACGAATTTAAAAACTTTGTACAGCAAATATGTCAAATTTAAGCGTAATTCTACTAGACTTTATTGAGGAAAAAAAAAGAAATCTGCCTTGTCCTCTCAAAATTACTGTGTTTTACCTACTGCACAGCTTTGGCTATGCTCAGAAACAAAATAAATTTCAGCAATTAAAAATTATTCATTTGAAGAAAATAAATCTAATGACCTACTGAATGAACGAAATAAAGCTGAAATAGAATTACTTTGAAAAATATTGGCACACGCGAACCGAACAGGCACTTGTCTTCACTTCAATCACGAAAAATACTTTTGGAGTTAAATTTAAATGGTGGAATACGATGCAAATAATATATTTTTAATTAAACTATTAGAAATCTAGGCCGAATTGAAAAAAAAATTGACTTCGTTATGCAGATTATCAGTATGTGGACTAATTTTGTACTAATTTTCATAGCAGTACGTTGAGTAGATTTTGCAGGAGAGTGTTTGATTCGCAAGCTATGACATCAAATTTTGATTTTATAGAAATCGATTCATTATCAAAATTTGTTATTAATTATCTCAGTGAAAACGATGTGAAAAAGAATTTTCAAAATGTTAGGTTAGGAATTTTTAAAGGAAATGGCACATTAGAGAGAGAGAGAGAGGGGGGGGGGATAGTATTTTATCAACGACAAAATGAACTTGAATGAGAAACATTTTATGTTAGGGTCATCAAATCAACAAGATATTCAACCAGATGATCTCAGATTTTCAACAAACTTTC
>JAXGGA010022829.1:0-14373 GCA_038373865.1 Uloborus plumipes
TATCTCTCTTTGTTAGTTATGAAACACTTTGCGATTATATCACTCAGTTGTCACCAATTTATGATATTAGTCTGCATTGAAATTAAAATTGATTAGTCAAAAAAGGAGAAAGAAAAAGTTAAAAGCACATTTGGAACATCGGATTGCAGCTAAGAAAGTATCTGCATGACTACACCTAGTACCAATGGTACGAATGAGTTCTCAACTTACTGCTTCTCTCTATCTCTCATATAATTTTTGTCGAGTGGTAGTAAAATAGAAATTTAAGCAAAAATCTGAATGACTGAAAAAGAAGTAGAATGAAATGAATATATGACCCATCAAATCTCTTATAAAACATTTATTTTTCCAATCATTTGATTTTTTTTAACCATCGGCCATCGGCATCGGCCATCGGCCGATGGAAGAGTAAAAAAGTCGGCCATCGGCCATCGGCCAACTTTGAACAATCGGCCAACAATCGGCATCGGCCCATCGGCCAAAAAATGCCATCGGTCGAGCCTTATTGTTGTTGAATAGGTTGCCTCTAATCACGATCAAACAGTTACGTTGCATTTATTTTTCATTCATAGACATAAAACAACTTAGTACGTTTTGTAGTAGTTTGTTTATACGGCCGTGAAGGCCCGATCGGTAAGGCATCGAACGGGTATCTGGAGGGTCCCGGGTTCGATCCTAGTCGATCAAAAATCCACCGTTATCATTTGTGGTGACTGGACAATGTTTAATAAGAGTCGAGCTCACTAAGTCCACCAAGTGAAACGATACCTGTGGGAGTACTGGACCAGGTGTTTCCTCCGCTTCTAGTCTGGATTAAAAAGAAAAAAGAAACAGAGCGCTCTTCGGGGTTAAATCACTTGTGGTAAGTAAGGGGACCCTGCAGTGTGAAGTGAAGTATGGTTAGTAATATTAATGAAATTTGTGTGCGTATTTGCTTACATGCATTTATGTCAGTGCGCCCAGAACGAGCACGAACGTATATGTGTTCATCCAACGTTATTTTTTTTACACACAACTACTTGACCATAAGCCCGATTTACTTATTGTGAAGTAACTAGCCACTGTTAGTTTGAAGCAATTGTTAATGCCAGTACGTCACTCATAACAGTAAAAAAAAAATTGAAACAACTGCCTCATTTTACCTATAAAAATTATTACTATTGCTCCTCAATTGAAATATTAATTGGAGGAAAACACCGTATAAAATAACAAAACACAAGAGTCAGAGTTGGTACTATCGCGCCAACTCAAAAAGCCAAAGTAGTTCTTTTAAACATGGTAATGTTAACAAACATGCTGCTATGACTTTGTTACCGAGTAACACAATATTATAGCAGTGCAGCCACCTTGGTTAAGTTGAAGACATGTTATCACAAAATTTATTACAGTATTACTGCTCTTAGCGACTCATAATTGAGAAAAATGATATGAATAATGCGCAAGGGCGGATACAAGGGAGGGGCGATGGGGGCGATCGCCCTCCCTTGAGGCAGACTCTTCTTAAGCAATTTTTAGATTTTGAAGTTCAAAAAAGGCAATTTTAGTTGATCGTTGATGATATTAAGGGAAAATGTGGGGATTCGGGGCTCTGGTCTGGAAATTTTTCGAAATGGAAGACCAAAACGTTGATAACAGCATGTGTGAACAAGGATTCGTGGCGAAAAAAAAGGCACGTAAGAGAAAAGAATCAATAACCCCTCCCTTGGTACATTTCTGGATTCGCCCTTGATAATGCGCAACTATTTTATCAACTTTGAAGAGTAATGACTGAGACTTTCGTAACTACTGCATAACTCTCCATTACTACACAATTCAAAAAAAGATGTTTATTTCAATGGTTAGCAGCATTTACTCTGTTAGATTTCAGAATATCTTACTGTATAATTCTTGCAACTTTTTGAAAAAGTCAGATCAAAATCTCTAAAAATATTTTCAATATTAAAACTTATAGCTAACATTTACATACTTCAGGTAACATCATCAATTTTGCACTAAAATAAACCCTTTACTATTGAAATGTAAAGTCATATTTGTACCGAAAAATGCACCCTATATTAGATCGCTGCTATACTTAAAAGATATTAATGCATATTTTGTCTTTTATCATTGTTTAGCTTCATATTATGTTGCCCAAAAAGAACAATAATAGGACCATTAATGTAAGGAAAACAATAACTTAGCTACCTCAAAAAATGGGTTGTCTCCTAGCCGGCACGGCAAGCTTCGCAGAAACACAGAGAAAAATACTTCATGTATTTTTTTTCAATCCTTAAACATCAGTTTTGGTCTTGACAGCGTAATAGCAGCTTTCCAGTAAGGTATAGAGAAAGTAATTATCTCACACACATTTACTGCATGAAGCGTGACTTTGTTTTTTGATATTATTATTTTCTTTTCTTTTTTCTTGAGCATTATTTTTTTCTATTAAATATTAATGTACTCTCTTCAAACCACAAGGAAAACAAATGTATTGATATATGCAATGCAATTTTATGATAAAAAATAGCAGGGTAGAAATTCGTCGTAGAGGTTACATATTAAGGGCGGCGAAGTTATAACAAGAATATTGTTTTCTTTCTTCTTTTTTTTTTTTTTTGAAAAAATGTGCAAACATGATGCTCAAAAAAACAAAATAATATTTAACTGACTTCATTTTTTCACATCCAAAAAAATTCTATGTCAAATTTGACCTGAGACTTTTGCCTCAGAGCAAAATACACTGACACTAATTCAAGCAAAGCAGCTGCAGGACCAGGGTCAGATTAAGGCATGAGTGCACTGGATACGGGTCTAGGGCACCAAAATTTAGGAGGCACCAAATATACAGCTTCAATTAAAAGACAGTACACTAATTACATGTTGCACTATAGTAAAATGTTAATATTAAATTCAGAAAGAAAAATATCTCCATCAAAGTTGATAGTTGTTCCTACGGCAATGTCAAGATACCTGACTGATTATTTTTAACTTTATTGATAAATAAGGAACATTTAATAGAAAAATATTATTCAGTAAAGTTTGGAAAAGATATTTATGAGTTACAATCGAAAGATTGAAATGAGAAATTGCATACATTTTGTGTCAAAAGTTTTTATTGCAATCTTTGTTTCATTTTGTTTTATTTTCTTTAAATTTAATTACCATTAATTTATGATAAAGAATTTTGAATTTTTTAAAACCATCAAAAAGTAGTAACTTTTTTTCTTTTTCCCTGCATTTGAAAGAATCAAAACATTTATGTTGAAAACATTCCCACGAGTTCAAATTATTAATATAGAGGATTTTATCGCTCTATAGAATATTACCGCTGCCTTCTTTTACTGTTTTTTAAAATGTATCATAATTTTTGTCGTACGTAAGTAAGAAAAATTTAGGGAGCGTCGAAAATATTTTTGCTTTTACTACTCAAAACTTATGGATGAACTTAGTCAACTCAAACTAATTACTGCGAACTAGCATAATATTTTCTGAAAAATCTGTAACATACAAATAACCGCTATTGCATAATTTCACTTGAAAAGAGTCATTTGGAAATAATAATAATGATAATTTTTAAGAAATCGTAAGATAAAATCAAAATGGTTAAGAAATGCAACAAAAAATATTTTCTTCTTTTTTAGTTCCACCCTTATTAAATACGATATATCTAAATTAACTGATCAAAAAACTAAACTTTAGAACAAATAAAAAAAATATAAGTTGAAAAGCAGCGAGATAACATCTAAGAGGCGTAGACATTCGTCTTGTCAGACAACTTCAAATAGTTTTGCTAATAAGAAATTCTACTCTACCCCTTAGAGGCAAACTAACTCAAGTCAAGAGCTTTTCTTATTTCATCATTATTTTCCAAAAAAATGCGTAAAATCTGCTGATGAATTGTTACATCAGTAAATGTTGACATTGTTCTTCAAATGCAAACGATAACCTTAAAAGGCTTAATATAATTGTTCTCAATGAATAAGCCTTTCGTTTGTTATAACGAATACTGAAGAACAAAAAGAGAAAAATAACGAGCAATTCAACTTGTACTACAAGCAGATAAATATTGATTTCTGTTCTGCAAATATTCCTTCATAACAATCTTCATTAATAAACATAAGAATTACTGAATAAATACATATATACACTACTGATTTCATTTGTAAAATAAATGTTCCATGACGAAGAGGAACAAACGGATGCAGTAAATGTTATAATTCCCAATGAGAAAAAGGATTATAGATTTTATTAGTCTGTTGTTGTTACTCGTTATGTAAATAATAGATTTTCGTAAATTATTTCGTTTGAATACTGACAATTAACTGGATTATTTGGCGGCATAAAATCTTGCTACTGAAAAATTAGCACACATAGAGGACTTCTATTAGCCCTCAACAAAGATAAAATGTTTTGTATTTTATGCAGTTCTTTGCGGTGAATTGTATTTTGCATTGATATAAGCTTGGTATGAAAAGGTAATCCGCATAAACCTAAAAATTATCATACGCATAACTGATTATTGTACATTCTATTGCAGTTCTTATGTGATTTAAAGAGGAAAAACATTGTAAATATTTCATTAAAATTTATCTTAACGAGATTCAGACCAATTTCTTTTCAACAAGAGAGACAGAAGATAAATATTTATTTCCTGACATTTGGCATCGCTCGTAGGAAAAGAAGACATACCATGAAAGCCAAAAATTTTGCACTTTCAGATCTATATACAGTGTGAACGCCGCTTTATGTGATCACGGTTAATGTTATCTATCACTTTATGTTATCAAAATAAGTCCCGTCCGGTTGTGCATAAGTACATTATAAAGCTATCGTTTATAGTAATCAAAACTTTGTTTATTATTGCCAATTTGACCCATTTATGCCCAAGTTTTTTTTAACAATTTTTTTCAATTTTTATCTGCTTAAAACTCTTACTTGGAATGGTTAACACACATTTTAGACTTGAAATAGTTCGCCATTGCCATATTTATTAAGTTATTTAACGTCCTGTTTATGGGATATTTTGCAGATATGTGAGCAAAATACGACCTTACTTGACTCTTTTGCAAAGTAACATTACAGAAGGCATCTGTGATCAATTTTAAGCAAATCATTTTAAAATAGTTTAATTTTATGAAAAATAAGTTCGCAAAAAAACTTACTTTCTGTGGCTACTCATGCTGGATCGTTGCTTGACTGATTTGTCTGAAAATAGCTGTCAATAAATAAACTCTGATGTCCAAATAGTGACTCTAACTGGTTATCTCAAAAAGTAGGACTATTTAACTTGTGAAAAACAGCTTTAGTAAAAGGATATACTCATTACAGGTTTTTGTATGAAGCGTCCCGTTTTTAGGCTACTGGGCATAAATGGGTTAAGAAATTATTTTCCTCGACTCAGTAACAAGATGCAAAAAAAGAAAAAAAAAACTCTTTGTTTTCTCTCTTTTGTTTCTGTTTCTAAAATATTTTCTGAGATCCTGTGAGAAATGATAATTATAGCCACTCGTTATGAGGCTGAGGGTTTAGAATCCAGATAGAGATTGGTGAGAAAATCGGAACTTCTACTGCAATGATAGCTGACATTATTTCCGAAGGTGTCATAAGGGATCAAACTTCAACATTAGATTCTGATAAGGATGATCCCAAAAGTGTCGTCGAGGAAGAAGATCCGACTGCTGTTCACATGAGAGAGCTGCTGGATACCGAAAAATTTCGTAAGCTATGTGAATTCTTAACGCTACAATTCATTAAAAAACGTACGAACGTTTTTTAATGAATTGTAGCGTGTAAAAGTATACAATCGATGATTTCTTCTCTATAAGTCAATAATTTACTTATTGCCTTAGTTTGATGTGTTTTCCTTGCTACTATATGTTTTTGGGGACTGGATTCATTTCACAGTCTACTACTGTCCTTTATCAGTTTATTATAACCAATCGATTATTGTTATCAAATCACTTGCGTCCAAATATGATCACATTCCAGTTCAAAACCGTAAAATGCACAATAATAAACTGTGAAACTAGCAATTTTAGTCTACTACTGTAAAACCAACAATTTTAGTTTATTACTGTAAACTAGAAATATTACAGTCTACTACTATAAAATTAACAATTTTACAGTTTATTACTGTAAAATTATCTTCATTATACTGTAAAAACAACATCTATTCTTTACAGCGTTCGTATTAAAAATTGACTTACCTTTGCGTAAAATTCACATTTAAAAAGCACCAAAATGACGATAAATGTAAAGTAACACTTCATTATTTTTAGAATGAAACGAACGTCGTCTTGTTAAAAAATGTTATTATTCAAAAGAGAAAACGCAGATCATTTTACTTCTGCTTCCAAAAAACGTTGACATGCTTTAATTCAAACCTTTAAGTCGATTTTTAAGTGGTTTCAGTATTTGAATCTTTATCAGAAGCATACTTTTTTCCAAATATATTTGTCCATATATTGCATGAGATAAGTTAGTCTTCCAATTCTTCAAATGGGAAAAATATGAAAAGTAAAATTTTAACAAATGGCCGTTTTGGAAATTTAATAGAAACTACTTTTACACGATATATCTGATCTCATGTTTTTGTAACTATGCACTATAGTCCTTCTTTTTCATATCGACATTTCATCTTCTTTATTTGAAATAAATGTCAGATATTGAGCTTTCGATTTTGCACATTGTTTTTTGTAAAAACGCAAAACTTTTCAAAACTTTACACCTTCATCAATTAGTTTCAACTCTTCGTTCCTAACTGAAATTTCACTTCAGTTATCATAAGACCAGCATTTTAAACTTCAAATTAGATTTCAATTTGTACAGCAATAGATTTTTTTCTTTTAGTCTTTTCAATGATCAAGAGGAATTTATTCACTAGTTACGAATACTAGTTACGTTACCATTTAGTTGAAAATATGAAAATATTTTCATTCTTTTAATTAGTTTTCACTTTCTCCTTTAAGACAAAGAGCTTGCAGTAATTATTTTGGTTGCATGAATTCACCTACTACTTCACTATATAAAGACCGGAAAAGGTTTCAACGAAGCATTTCCTGAAGAAGTGCATAAAACAAGGAAAGTCCATCGCTGTTTTGCCACAGTATACTTCTAAGTGCAGATTAGTTTTAAGTCAGAACTCTCACTTTCAAATGGAGTTGCACTATTATATTAACTAAGCGATGTCCAAATAATATCCAACACAACAATTTTTACATACATAAGAACATACGCCATCTTCTTTCTGTCGTAAAACCATAGGATTAAACACTCAAGATCATTCAATGAACGGTGAAAATTTTTGAATGAAAATCTTCTCTTGTAAAGTTGTTCATTTCTTTCTCTCGTGGGACTTTGATAAGATTTTTTTTTTCTCTTCGCCGTGGTAAATGTGGATCCTCCAAAGATGAAAATATTGATTAAAATCTTGGATAAAAAGTGAATGTGTAAGCTATTGCGTAAGCGGATACTGCGGTCATACTGCACTTATCGCATTGAGGCGCTGTGGGGTTAAATTCTTAACATAAGTTCATTGAAGATTTTCGGAGAAAAAAGAATTCCTAACTCGAAAAACCTTTCAACGATGACATGAATTTGCTCGTTATCAATGGATTTCAAAGGTTATGTTTGTAAATTGTGGATTGATTTTTGAAGTTTTAGGATTCTCGACTGATTTTTTTTTTTTTTTTGTAAATATGGTAGAAAAGTCGGTGCAACAATCAAATTTTTGAAGAGTATGCACTGGGTTATGCCATGTGTGACTCGGTGTGTACGGGTAAGTTTAGAGTGCCTCTTTTAAAAAAAAATAAAAAGCTGAAAAAAATATGTAGTCATGATTAAGTTTACATAATTGAAATTAGGCACCAGCAGAACTTAACTATTTGTAATTCGAAACCTTCCTTCAATCGTAATCTTCGTTGTGTTTTTGAATGATATAATAGTTGTGCTAACGACATGATCGACATTTTAGTGACATTATGGACACTTTAGCAATAATTTTTGAATTTGTATATTCAACGATTGATTCACAACGTGTAATCATTATTAACAACTTTGTGTCCTATGTTGCTTTATGGGTTAATATTGGTAGAAGGTAAGAGAACGTACTTATTTCAAAATAAACAAATTGGATTTTTTTTTTTTTTTTTTGAAAATTAAAGTACGCAAAAAAAGAACAATGTGTTTGCAACAAAACTTTATTTGTTTACGTCTATTTTTAAGCATATTTATGCGTATTTATATTTATTTTATGTAATAAAGCGTTATTGTAAACACATTCTTCTTTTTGTTCTTTTTTGCGTATATATGTTCACACGATTACACTTCTTATCGTTTCCAATATTCAAATTCGTATTGGTGTAATCTATGCAAAATCAACTGGTCTAAAGCTTATTTTGTAACTTTAAACGAATGTTCAACCTTGCAGCTTGCTTCTTCGGCGTTAGGAGAAACTTCAAACGAATATCAGCTGAATATGATTGATCATTGTCTAGGATATCTGATTTCATAAATATTAATTATTAAAACTCATTAACTACTTCAGCGCCGGACAACAAAATATTTGGCCTTCGACTATAAATCGCATTTTATCGCATCTCAAGTTTTTTTTTTTAAAGAAAATAAAATCATTTTTTACTCTCACTGACTGGTACTAAATGCAAAATAGCTCGATAAAATCTTAGAAATGCAGCATTTGCATAATAGATGTATAGAAAAGTTGCTTCTTTTACGTTTTATTGATACAACTTGTCTTATATGTTTTGATCTTGCTTATAGACACCAGTTTGGGATTCAAAAGCATATTTCTTTTCGAACCATTAACGTTCTATCGTCAAATGACCCACCAATAACGTAATTGCGGGATAATGAGCCATAAAAATGTTCCATCTAACGTTCGATTGTGGGTTAGTGGAAGGGAGAAAACATGTTTATATGGGATGTAGCTTTATTCTATGCTTAAATCGTGAGAAAATTCATCATAAAAGGACCGTGAAAATGTTTTTTGTGTGGTACTGAGACGGGTCATTTATCGTTAGGTGTTTGGTTGAGTAACTATAAATGTTAAGTTTCATTTGTATCAATGTATATTCCTTCAGCAAGTAAATGTTAGGATAAAGTCAGTAATAAAGATTCTAGCATCGTAAAACATCAATGATAACGAAATTGATTACTTAGTGTAAATAAACTTTGCTGGTGATTTTTTTTTTTCGCTTATCACTTGTTATCTTGGAAGATTATTGCTTTAAATATGTAGGAGCATTAAACTGGATTACTATTTATAGAGATTGAACGAGCTATTGAAGTAGTTCTTTAAGTATCTTAAATGGCTACAGATGCAAAAACAAAAAAAGTCGAGCGCTCCGAAAATCCGAAGAAAATGCTCCAAGAAAATATTAGCAAAAGCAGAAACATTAAAAGAAACATAATACATTAAAATAAATACATGTACATTTGTGTGTGTTAGTGTGCTATTTTTTTAATTTAGTAGATATTTTCAGGGGGTTGTTTTTAATATTCTAAGCAGGACTTTTAGGAAAAGTTTTCCTCACTTTAAAGGGAATTCCCTCATGGGTTATTAATCATTAGCTGAATTAGAAATTTTTACGGACGGTTGTTTTTGTTCCAGTGCAGGGGATTTTTAAGGACACTTATACTTATTTTAATGGTGATGCACAACTTTTTTTTCACATTTTCTGTGAAACGAGTGTTGTAGTTGCGTCTCACGACTTTAATTTTCGTTTCTGCCTGGGAGGGATACAATGCAAGAGATAGCCTTAGCAGTGGGCTATCTCTTATAAGTGGATGATATCTTATAGGGTGATAGCTAACAAGCCCCGCCGAGTAAAACCTCCCAGTTATTCATTTTCATAAGTATAGCCACACAGTGCACCGGCAATCTTTTATTTTTCTCCCAGTTAGTAGTGTTTACCAAAGAAGAATGGAATAAAGTACGGTAATCTACTGAACTTTACAAATAATTACAATTTTAAGGAAAACCAAAAAGGAATTGGTGCATTTTTGTATTTTTTTTATATAAGTAGTTATCGGAGCATTAATGTAAACAATGTCAGTTCTAGTTTCCTGTTGAATTTTCTTATTAAACAGTAAGAGAGCATTAAAAAGAGCTGAAAACTTTAAATGTGGTAGTATGGACTTCATGCTTGAGTACTATAGTATGGGGCAAATAACCTTGATAAAATTGTTATATGCCCCAGCTGATTAATGGGCTATTTACCCCACTGATGACTCAACAGGGTGATGTCACCCACATTAGATATAAGTGTATAAGACTTGTTCGGATACATATATTTCTAATGTTGGCTCAGATGCATTTGTATCTAATTTCGGTTGTTGATATTTTCTTCTACCGTTAAACAAAAAAATAGTGCTCTTACCAGGAAAGTACTCGACTTAAGTAATAATGAAAAAAGTTAAAATTGGTACCATTCGAAAGAGCATACTGGAACATGTTTTTGACCCAAAGATCAGGTGCCCTCGTCCCCTCGTTTTCGAGATAAGGGATCTTAAAGTCGGCCGAAAAGTAGCCAAATTTGAAGACTTGACAAGAAATTGAAGCTACCTCCCGATTCTCCCTTCCGCTGCTTGCTTGGCATCGCATCGTTTCCATGTTTGGTCATTTGCAAAGAAAGTAAAAGATGTTTTACGTTAACTACGTGTATGAGCTAAAATAAAGAATGCTGGTCAAGACTATAATGTGGAAAGCAGAGTGCTTTATCCAGAAGAGCGAAAACATTACAAAGAAATTAAAGTTTTATCTTTTTACGCATGATAACAATACATTTTAAAATTTTAGTTATATATAATATAAAATATATTGCACGTGTTTCTTAATGAATAATTCAGGATAATTAAATAAGTATGAAGAGCAGCTAATATGAGCTCATGTACAAAAAATGAAATATGGGTCATTTTCAAAATTTGCTTACATTTGCTGTACGGAGGTTAAAAAGACGAGTTTGATTCATAACTTATATTTTAAATTCAATGCGAACAATTATTTTCTGCAAGAAATACCCCCCAAAAATATCTATCACTCAACAAATTATTGAAATTTATTTATTTATTTTTATATAAGTCTTTAAAAATAAGAATCAAGGCAAAAACGCTTGTCCATTTCCAATTTTCGCAACTTCAACTATTTTTTTGATACACTTAATGGACAAAAAAAGTAAATGCAACATATTATTTTTATATATTGACTATTAGTATATGGTATTCATAATAAATATTGACAATAGTAATTTTATTTCAATAAGAAATGTATGAATATATTTTGGCCGGAAGTTCTTGTCAAGTCCGTTACCCTTAGATTATTTTAGCTAAAAAAGGTATTTATCGGAGTCAACAGATGGTAACACGTATTCAGTTAACTTAACAAATTAGTGTCGTAACTATTTTGTACCATTTTACTTCCCTGAGTCGAGAAGTATTGCTGTGGCGTTTCGCACAAAATTTCTTCCAGGTGCGTATTTTTATTCTTTATCAAGTCCGTTACCAAAGATTTTAGTACCAATTTTTACTTTTCCTCAACTTTTACCCCTAAATATTGTTTATTTACAACTCTAAGAAAATGCATATTGTTGTTCAATTTTAAATTCGACAACCCAGCCATAATTCGACATTTTGGTTGAAATTGTCAAGTCCGTTACTGGTCAAATCCGTTACCATGCAGTTTTTAATCAATATTTTAACAATAACAAACATCGGTTTAAGCTTCAAGGAAGCAAGTAGTTTCATATTAAATTGGTTCCAGGTGCTATTACAGTTCAAAGGTGAGAATTCATATTGGTATTTTGTATGGTAACGGACGACAATTTTCCTTGCAACTTAAAGTTTTACAACAGCATTTGAACACTTAATTATTTATTAAAATGTACAACCAATTACTTTTTTACACACCTAAAATATGTGACTAAACATCTGTTACTGTTTCTAAAAAAAAAAGCAAGTTAAAAAAATTACTTAAAAATTTTGAAATGTAAGCATATAGTGAAAATCACCCATATAGTCTTTGGGGTAGAAATTAAATTGTCATGGATTATGATATCAGTTCTCATTTCAAAAAAAAAAAAATCACTACAAGAAGTTTCACTAGCTGCTCACTCTTAGCAAAAACATTTATTTTTTTAAATTGAAATCGAGAAAAAATAAATATAAATTTTAAAAAGAAAACGAATAGTAAATGTCAATAGCTGCAAAATTATATCAATGTCGAAATTACTTCAAGGGTAGAAGGAAATAGTTATTTCTATTCTTAAAATATACTAATAGAGTCGACATTCATTGTAAAAACCCATGCCGTTCGAACAAAATTGGTCACTGTTGCGAAAAGTCTCTGCAACGTAAATGTGCAACATATTGCATGTTAATTTCGTACTGTTTAAAAACACTAGAATAACTTTTACTAGTTCTACTTATGTACAACGGGTAGGAAAAGACTAACAAAGTTGTAAATCAATGCAAGTTTTAGCTTACTTTTCTGTAAAAGTAGAAAATAGGTGAAAAAAAACCATGAAAGAAAACCTGATGCATTGAAAAAAAAAAACACGCTCAAAACAATTCAGTCGAAAAAGCACAACTTAATAAAAATAATAAAATACACAGAGAAATTTAAAGTAGGAAAGTTGGGTTTTGAGCTGCGGAAACTGTGTTCCTGTCCGTCTGTCTATTGGTCAGTTTTTCTGCCCACCCTCCGGCAATAACTTTTGAGTGCATGGTCCGATTCGATTTTTTTTTTCTGATCGAAAGATCTCAATGACGACAATACACTCCCATATTCGACTTTTTGATTTGAACAATATTTCCAATTTCGAGTTTTCGTTTTTTCCCTTGTCCTCCTTTATAACTTTTGAGGGAACAAGTCCGATTCGAGTGAACAATTTTTTCTCTCGAAATATCTCAGAGAAAACACCTCATTCCTGTTTGATTGTTTTATTTGAACGCATTTTCATTAAATTTTTAGCAGGTCAAAAAAAACTGCCCCCCTCCCGAGCCTAGTCCCTAATAATTTTGCTTGAACAGTCCTATTTGAGCATTTTTTTTCTTTTTTTTGAAAGACCATTCCTACATACCCAGTAATACAGTTGACAAAAATGTTCAGGGGAACTTACCTTGAGTTATAGGGGACCCACCAACAGAAAAGTGGTTTGAAAAAGTTTATATTTGCAATTTTTGCAATTAAAAAACCCAAATATCACCCCCCCCCCCCCCATGCTACAGAATTGTACGAACACTTAAAAAATAATGAAAAAAAAAAAAAAAAAAACAGGAGGTTCAGTTGTCTCCTGCGCCCCTTAAACAAGGGACCTGCTTTAATCGCAAATAATAAGATAAAATTTAATTTGGATGTTGTTTAAGGTTGTTTTTCCTCAATAAAAAGCTCTCTGCTTTCCATGTCATAGGCTTGATAGTAGCTTTTTGCTGCAACACGCACAGGTAAAGTGAAAGATTATTGTAAAGCCGTCTTCCACAAGCTTTGCAGATGACGAAAAATGGAAATTAAGTTTCCCCGCTAGATGCAAATGGTGTAATCGCGCCGCTGCTTCCAGTTTCATTATAACGCGCTAAAATTGGCGAATTTTCAAAAAAAAAAAATCAGCTAATTTTAGGACTTTATATTTCGATAACGGGGGTACGAGGGCAAAAACGCATGCGTCCAGAAACATGTTTTACAATGCTCTTTCGATTGGTACTCATTAAAAAAAATTCATTATTCCATGATCGGGTACTTTTCTGGTTAGAACTACTTCTAAACCACTTTGTACATTCATTCATCATTTCTTTAATTCACATTGTAAGTTTTTTCAGCAAGAAAAATATATTGTAAAAAGATACGATTTCCATAAAAAGGAAACTAAACCCGGAAAAGGAAAAACATTAACCTATATTTTTTCTCGCTTTTTGATTAATTTAAAAACTGTAATGCTTCTGTAACTTTCATATAAATAATGCGCTTTTTGCTGCAGACATACGCAACAAATCAAGAATATTACAAATACGCGATACTGTGTGCACTGTAACGTTGAAAACCACATATAGGTTGCAACTCTCTCTCTCAAAAATCTTTTAATCTTACATACCTTGGTAAACATACGGTGTGTTTTAAGAACACATATCATAAGGGATAGCAACGTTATTGTTAATTCCAAATTTACTGTGAGCTACGGAGTTCGGCAGTAAGAAAAACTTTCTAATACTTAAAAACTCAATTTCTTTCTTTATTTGAAAGAGAAACAATTAATGGACCCTTCGCTTTTTGAATGATTTGTCCTGTCATGAAAGACCCAAATAAGACTTTTAAAGTCGTTAAAAATATGTTAACTAAGTTTATCGATGTTGATAATTGTTGTCTTAATCTTAATTTTGTGAATT
>JAXGGA010022830.1:0-14373 GCA_038373865.1 Uloborus plumipes
CTCAGCCCCCCCCCCCCCCCCTGAAACGATTTGTCTGCGTACGCCGCTGGAAACGGGACATGTACTACTTTTCGACATATGCGTGTGCAGATGTACAAGGTGTGACAATATGAGACTTTTAGAATCAAAGCACGTTAAGTTCGTTTCTTAAAATCCACAGCTCCGAAGGCGGAACTATGGACATGAAGGAGTTTTGACTTAAAACTCTTACTTTCTTTGGTCGGAAGTAGCGAGCTACAAGTAGCGAAACTACTGTAGTAGCTACATTTTTTAGTAGTTTGTAGTGTAGCGCACTACTTTTTAAAAAAAGTAGAGTAGTGAGTAGCGTGATACAAAAAAATAATAGTTTGTAGCGATTCCTGGAAACTACTTTTAAATTAAAAAAAATAAATAAATAAATGAAAAAAAATAAAAAAAGAGAGAACGTAGGAAAAAAACAAGGTTTAATTGACTCTGACTAGTACAAAACTTGCACGAGTACAGCAGCGGATGCAATGACAAGTAAGAACCATAAAAATATGAGCTGATCTTAGATACATCATTTTGACGAAATACATTCTATCTGTTTGATGTCATTGGTTTATTCGACATCATTATATTCCTTCAAATAATTTTCATGTTCTTAAATATTCATTGGCAAGAAATTAAAAAAAAATTAAAGGTTGAATTCTTTCAATCTTTCAACTTTTGAATCCTTTCTTGTGGCGAATATTCGTAAAAATTGTAAAAACAATCTAAAAAAGACAAATTTCAACAAAAAAAAAAAAAAAAGAAACAAAAAGGAGAAGTAACAAATAAATTCAAAGACAATTCCTAGTTCTATTTCATATTTAAATGAGTTAATTTATCAATGTAAACCACTTTTCGAATTTTTTCGATCAATCCTCAAACAGTGTATGTTTTTTAATTGTTTATTTTTTTAAAAGTAGCGAAGTAGCGACTACAATTTCAAAAATAGTTTGTAGTCGCTACATTTAAAAAAAAGTAGTTGTAGTTGTAGTTAACTACATTTATAACAAAGTAGTTGTAGTTGTAGTTCGCTACAAAAGAAATGTAGTTTTTCCAACCACTGCTTTCTTGCTATCTTATTACCCGCGGCGTTGTCCGGGTGCTTATTAATACAACATACAGTGAACTCTCACTAATACGCCGCTTAATTTATACGCCTTTTTCACTTATACGACGATTTTTAATGTTCCCAGCACAGTCCATAGCAAAATAATGATAGTACCATTTATTTATGCGTCGCTCTAAAGATAAATACACTGCTCGACATTGAAAATGCAACACCAAGAAGGAGTGGTCAGAAAATGATGAAATTTGGTAAGATGACAGAGACAGCATGGAACAATAAGTGATATTTATTTCAAAATAAATAAGCAAAATTTAGAGCGAGGACGGCGTCGGCTCAGTAAGAAGTAGGACCATCGCGGACAGCGATGCACGAAGAAACACGTCTAGGCATGGAGTCAACAAGCCTGCGGATGGTGTCCTGAGGGATGGCACTCCATTCCCTTTCGACCATTTGCCACAGTTCGTCCTCTGAACGAGGCAGTGGCAGGTTCTGCAAACGGCGTCCAATCACGTCCCACACATGTTCGATTGATGACAAGTCAGGAGAGTATGGTGGCCAGGAAAGCATCTGTACACCTCGTAGAGCATGTTGGCTGATTCGAGCACTGTGAGGCCGGGCGTTATCCTGTTAAAAAATTGTATTTGGCAGACCCTGAAGGTAGGGGATTGCCACCGGCCGCAGTATATTATCTACATATCGTTGGGCCGTCATAGTGCCCCGAATACGAACTAGAGGTGATACGGAATTGTATGCAATAGCGCCCCAAACCATTATGCCACGTTGTCGCGCTGTGGGGCGTTCCACAGTTACTGCCGGATTCGATCTTTCTCCGCGTCGACGCCACACACGTATGCGATGACTATCGCTGGACAAACAGAAGCGGGATTCATCTGAGAACACTACGGTTTGCCATTCTGCCATCCACGTCGCTCTGATCCGGCACCATTCCAAACGTTGTAGTCTGTGCTGTGAGGTCAATGGCAGTCTTCTTAGCGGGCGCCGTGATTGCAGGCCACGTGCAACCAGTCGACGGGAAATGGTTCTGGTCGACACAGGGACATCCAGGGTACCTTGCACGTGCTGCAGAATCGACGTACAAGTGACTTGCGGGTCCGCCACAGCTTGTCGGTGAATCCGTCGATTCAAGCGGTTTGACGTCACTCTGGCTGCACCTGCACCCCTCAATGTGGCTACGTTTCCTCTTTCCAACCATCTCCGACACAGCCGATGCACAGTGCTTGCATCCATGTGGGTATCAGCTGCAATTTGACGTATGGACCAGCCTCCCCTTCTCAGTCCGATCACCATACCCCTTGTAAAGTCGTCTATATGCTGGAAGTGTCTTCGTTGCGGGACGGCGTGGCATTTCCTCCTATCACACGTATCCTTCAAGACAAAAACCAAATTTCTCCGATAATTAGTCTGGCAGAAAAACCAACATGAACATAGCCCACTTTTCAACTTCATTCTCTTATATCTTACTTCACGTGCGTCGGAGAGCTGCGCATTTCATATCATTTGAATAACTCAGTGACGTGCATCTACGGTAAAATTTGCATGAATTTCTGACCACTCCTTCTTGGTGTTGCATTTTCAATGTCGAGCAGTGTATTTCACTTGTGCGCCGAATTTTCCCTACAATGTAAAAAATAATAATTAATTTTCTTTAAAAAATAAGCATTTTAATTCACTTTCCTCTTTAATATTTCGCCTTCACTGCTCAGGGAAGGCATTTTTTCAGCATGAACTAGAGTTCAGAGGGGGACAATTACCTATTATGAATCGCTTTAACGGGAACAGTTTGTAATTAGGTATGCTACAATTGTTGTTTTCTCTTTATCATTGTAGCTACGTTACAGTAATTTCCAAACCGTAGTAATATGTCCCTTTTCAATAGAAACATTCTTATTCATTCTCTCATTAGAAACTAAGCTGTGTTTTAGTCCTTTAAATAGGCTTGTTCACTTATACGTTTCTCTCACTTATGCGCCTTTTTCTGTTAGTCTCTTGGGCCGGCGTATAAGAGAGAGTTCACTGTAGCTCTAAAAAAATTACGTGAATGAATTCTATCCACATGAGCATATAAAAACTTATTTCATGCTAAAAGGAAATTGGTGAGGGTGAGCCTTAAATTGATAATTCCTTGTTAATTGTAATCTTTGTTGGAAAATACTCTTATTTAGGGGGGTTATCAATTTGTATGCTGAAATGCTTATCCATATTACTCTATCTATTTAAAATTGAAAGAAAATGGCTATTTTGAGACAAAAAATTTTAATTTTGAGCTTCTTGGATTTTTTTGAAATTTTAAAACCCCGCCTGTGTGAATTCTAGTGCATCAAGGAGCCTCTGTGCCAAGTTTGATGGAAATCCGACGAAAACTGGATTCGTTTTAGGAACAAACATACAAAGAATAAATATACATACATCCATTTTAAAATATAGCAGGCTTGGAGTAATCACCGATTGCGTAATCGTAATCGGCGTAATCGATTACAATTCTTTTGTAATCGTAATCACAATCATAATTTGGAAATGGGACATTTGTAATTGTAATTTTAATCAAGTATTTCTTGTGCAATCGTAATTGTAATCTTTCTTTCAATAATCGTACTTTAGCCTTGTAATCGTGTAATCTGACCAAAATAAATATGGTCAATTTCACAGAATATAATTAAAAATACTATTGCTGTGCAATTATTGGATGATATTTTACAGAAAGTTTAAATTTTACATGCTTCGATTTAATTCCGCTTAACTAATAAGGTGCACTGAAACTTGACCCCCCTAACAAAACTTTCTGGATCTTCCTCTGTATATATAATATATATGTTCCTCCCAAAACTGTAATCGTGTAATCGAAATTGTAATAGGCACATAATAATTGTAATCGATTACACTTTTTATGTAATCTAATCGTAGCTGTAATCGTAATTGCGATTTGGCAGAGTGCTGTAATCGTAATCGTAATTTTCAATTTTTCATGCTCGTAATCATAATTGTAATCGATTACATTTTCTCGTAATTGACTCCAAGTCTGATATATAGAGAGTTTACTGAGAATTTTTTTTTTTTTTTTTTTTTTTGAGCTGGCGCCTTTAAGACATCCATAAAGGAGCTTTTAAACTTTTATCTTTTAATAAAAATATTTTTCGTGAAAATAAAGCCAGCTATCTTAACCCCTTCGGCCCTGGCGTTCTATTATTAGAACAAATCTTCATAATGCTCTACATTCTTCCTTTTTAAGAATTTTAACTTCAAAATCCAGTGGCTTACTCATAATACATGTAAGAATTCATAAATGGTACCATTTTTGCTCAGTAGCTTTCAGCATGTGTTCTGCAGAGAAGATAATGTCGGTTTCTCACCACTTGCAGCAAAAAGGTAAATGCAGCTTTTATTACTTCTCAAAATGCTATTATATGTAATTTTCTGCACCTAATAAAAATTCCACAGCACTAAATAGACTCTTCATGACCAGTTTAGTACTTTTAATGAAAAAAATAACTGTAAATTTAATTGTTATTACGATTTTTATATCTGTTCTACTAATAGGACATCAGGCCTTGGAGCACACATGGCCCATTCTTCTTCATGTTCTATTAAGAGTACATAAGGTGCTTAGTAGTGCTAAAATCATGTTTTGTTTTAAAACAAAACACTACTTTCTGTTAAATTATTGCCTCATGACTATAGTTTTTATATTTTAAGGAATTTATTGAATAAGTAGATGCATATTATTGTCTGTTTATGGGCGATTCTCTGTAAACTCGTCATTTTTCACACGAAATCTGTCCGGTCACGGTTTTTATAAATGTTCGTATAATTACAATACTATAGCTCAGAAAATGAATCTATTACTTTGGTTTGAAAGAGGGCCAATTGAAGTTTGTGTTTTTCTGATAAATCATGATAGGGGGTTACTCCCCTGCCTAGTATAACTAGGCACTGGACTGTGCCAGGTGACTGTGTTTTTGCTCTTTGTTGCGTAATATCTGCAAAACTATTGGAACATAATTAGTTACGAGACTACCTATAAATTTAGGCACAAATCGTGGACATAATAACTAATATGTTTTATAATTAAATTAATTGACATTAATAAAATCACTTCCCAGAGGACTGTTTTCGCAACGACCCTGATGCATATTTTCATCACAAATGTGGCTCTCAAACTAAGCAAAGTAGCGTTTCAACACCGTTCTCGGCGATTTCGGCAAATTCACAGATTTCTTTAAACTTCATGCCAAAAAGAATTTGCAAAAGTTATAGATTTTTCGTATTACAGCTTTGAATTTGTTGCAGGGGACTGTTTGAAAAAACTCCGGACAGAATTTACATGACATTTTTAAGTTTTAGAAATACGTAATTATACCTTATTTCATAAGAAAAATATAGTTTCATTATTCTATTTTTGGATATTAATTGAAAAATTTATGTAGTGTTAATAGGTTTTTTGAAATACTATCTTTAACAGTTGGACTATGGGATTGGGACAGCCAGGGGAGTGTTTTTTTGGCACTTAGATAATTCCTAGAAAAAAAAATTAAAGTGTTATCACTGCAAATACAATTGGGCCACAAAGTATTAATGCATTACTTGTATTAAGAGCGATAATTACTTTATTACACTTTATTATTTTTAAAATACTCAGTCCGGACAGCCAATTACCAGGTTACAGAGAATCACCCGTATATCAAATTACGCACACTGAAATGCATTTTTATTTGCTTAACCAATATGCGAAGTAAAAAGTTGTCCTTGTTGGAAGCCATTCAGTGCCTTAACAGTCTAGATGATTCTGATTTAGAAGATGTAGACTTAGATGGGTCTGATGATGAATGGCGGCCATCAAATTATGGTTTGCCGCACTTGATACCTGATGAAGAGAAAGATTCCACTATTTCACTATGGCTATAACAAACTCTTGGTTAGAGTATAAACAGGATGCCGCTTCGTTAGGAATTACACGTAAAGATCAAATGGATTTGCTCGATTTCACGTTTGATGTAGCAGAAACGTTGGCTTTCGCAAAACAAGCAACAGTCGCCACTAAACGTGGGAGGCCATCAGGAAATAGTCCTGCTGTACCACCAGCGAAGAAAAAATTAAACCCAGCTGTTAGACCCTGTGGAGATGTGAGGTATGACTTAATAAATCACATGATTGAGAGAAGTTCGAAACAGCATAGGTGCAAATTAGAAGGTTTTCCCTATAAAACAACTTCTTATTGTGAAAAATGTAAAGTGTATCATGTTTTCATGAGTAAAGGAATTGTTTCAAAAAATTTTCACGCCAAATAAGTGTAAATATACTTGAAAATAAATATTCTCTTTTTTACTTAATAACAGCCTGGTGTCCTACTATTAGAACACTTTTTAATTAGTTCCGTAATTATTAGAATCTCATAATATTACGTATTTAACATATTTACATGCATTATAGCATATATAACCACTCATTGATTTTTTATCTACCCAATTAAAAATTCAGGGCCGAAGGGGTTAAAATAATGCCTCGAACAGGTTGCTAGCTCTTGAAGTGTGGGGCTCTATTGTATTTTAAAAATTGAACTTTAAATGGAGACATTTTGTTTATGACAGGAAAAAAACCGCAATACTTATGGAAAATCTCTATAAAATTGGACTTCCATAAAGTTGTCTAGTAACGGCACACAGCTTATTCTAAAATAACGCTGTCGATTTTACTTGAAAAATAGCTGCATCTTTACTAGAAAAGTATATGGAGTCCCAATTTCTCAAAGGTTTTCTAGTACTTCTATAGTTTTGTTCTAGTGTAATGATTTTTTTTTTTAAGAAGCCACCAGCTTCAACATACATGAGGACTGCGTACTATGCGCTTTGTCTCCTGACAAACACAGGACAGATTTACGGCACAGAGAGGACGAAATAACATCCATGGGCAAGGCGGGATTCGAACCCGCGACCACTTGCTTACGAGGAGAGTACTCTACGTCTAGGCCCACGTGGCCCCTCTAGTGTAATGATGATACATTTTTTTTTTTTAAGCATCTCTGTAACGATACAGCTTTTTTTGCCAGCCGCTTTGGTGGTCAGAGAAGTCAGACCAGGTGGGGAGGTCTCGGGTTCGTATACCGGCTCGGGCCCTGCCCTTTTTCCTTTCTTTGCATGAATGGGTTGTAGTACTGTGACTGGTTTTCTACCCCCTAAACGGATCCTGGTGTCATGCGTGTAGCGTGTACTGTGGAAGTCACTGTACTATGGGTGGTTCACACCGAATGACGGTACTATAGGAAAAGTGAAGCAGCGCTCTCCAAATTGCCAGCCTTTCTGGCACAAGACAACAACAACAACAACAGCTTCTTCTTAAGTAATGGCTACTTAGTACTTCAGAAGGAACTGATTCTATCGTTACCATCAGGAAAGTTAAGAAGAAATCTTATTTTTTTTAAAAAGATTTTCTGGAGGTAGTGCAGGTTTTATTCTATACAGTGAAGTTCTGCATTAAAAAAATACAGTGATCTAGGGGGAATACTTTTTATACACTGCACGTGCACATTTTACGTTAAATGTTACCAAATACTTAATGTTCTGCTTTTAAAAAACATCAACCAGTTACCCGTGTCCCTCGGAATTGCCCACATGGAAATGGGCACTTCACTTAATGAGATTAAAAACAAATCGATAAAAAAACCATCGAAGGTTTTACTTGTCACTTATTGAAATACGATATATTATGCATTATCATTGTTATTTTACTTCAAAGCATAATAGGTATTTTACAAACGAGATCGTATCACGAGTGGTTAGCCATTTAGAGATAGCTGCACTTTCCTCCTCTTCTAAGCATCGGTTTTGACATCCAAAGGTCAGTTGCAGGAATGAATAGTGGATATTTTCCTTGTATTTTGCATGGAATATATTGTTATATAACACGGATGCCATTTTCTTAACAGCTGGATTTCATTTTGAGTTTTGTGAAGAATGATGTTATATATTTCAACGAAACTTCGGCACTCCTTGTTGCAATAGGGAAGTTTCAACCTTTTAAATATTCCTACTTTGACTACTAGGTATTATTAAGAGACTTACAAAACACAAAAATTCCCCATCGCCGAATTTTAAAACACAATGCTTGATTTTTAATGAATCTTAAAAAAAAAAAAAAAACAGGCGCAAAAAAATCGCTCCTTGAAAACGAAACCAGAGACATCTGATGAATGTAATTTCAACCATTCACGCAAACAAATTTTATTGCAGCTATACTGTCTTTTCATTGCGGAGGTGTTTTTTTTTTTCGTTATCAATTAGTTTAAGTCTATTAATTCACTATGGAGATTGGATTCGTCAAAGGGCAATCTAATAACCTGTCAGCTATGACTGTTTTAAACATTTTGGGGTGAAAAACATATTCGAACTTTTAAGAAGGCATCACTTGGCGACTTCTGCTTGTCAGGGCAATCCGGAAGAACAGCGTTGCGAAAGAACGAAAAAACCTGTTTTGGCTCGGGCCATCACACAAAGCAAAAATTATTTTTAAAATAATCTTTAAACTAGTTTTAAAATACTAAAAATATACTCTTTTGGGTGCACTTATAATACATCAACATGTGATACAGTTTAGTCTGTAGTATTAATAATAGTATTAAATATATTACTTTTATATTAGTAAAAAACGTGAATTTTATTTTTTATTCAGAGTTTCATACAAACAACTGAAGCACTTATAATACATCAACATGTGATATAGTTTAGCCGAGCCTTTAGTATTTATCTTTTATATTTGTAAAGAACGTGAATTTTATCTTTCATTCTGAGTTACATACATATATACATACAAACAAACAAACAAACCCACATTTGAACCTAATAAAAGCGTATTGAAAACTACTTGTATCGCAAAACATTTTCCACCGATGATGCTTTATGTGTGCTGTTCTGTCATATAAAAACAAATTAACAAATTGAAAAGTTCCCTACTCGTCTTAGAAAGGGTGATTCAGAAAACCATAACTGAATAGTTTTTGAGAATTCTTCATATTGAATTGGTAAACGGGATGTTAAAGTTTACTATTCAAAACGAAAATAATCGTTTTCATTGTTTACATAGGGTTATTCTTTCGAATACCAGCTGTTCTGGCTATACTCGACAGCAACTTAAGTTGACACTGAAATCACTACGCGCGGAAGAAAAACGGAGTAAACGGAAATCTTCTTGGCGAATTAGAGGAGATCGCCAACTGTGCGTGAACATTTATTGGCTGAAATTTTACGGTAAAAGTTACTGGCATCCATGTTTTGCCGCCAGTAACTTTCACCGTAAAGTCCAATTTTACTGTAAAATTTTACGGTAGAGAAAACTAGAGTTAAAAAATGCAAGATGCGAGTAGCTAGGATCGAACCCAAGACGCTGTTATCGCACTTCGCTTCCCTATCCACTGTACCGAATAGACTACACATGGCGAACAGAAATTGAGTATTACGTGCTTCCCTCGGTAAGTCACGTGGTTTATCAAATAGCGCTGTAATCGTTTCTTTTTTATGGTACAATTTTCTGTAAATATTTTCGTTACTGTAAATGCAACATTTTACAGTAATATTTACCATAAAAGTTTCCTGAATTTTTAACAGTGTTTGTAAAATTGAAAATATAAAGAAAATTACGAATATTATGACAAAAAAAGGCTACATATGCGTAGATGAAACACTTTAATCCGATTTCTAAAGGGAAGGATCTAATTTCACCCGAAATTCGGACACCGCCCAAGGAACTACTTCCTTTGTTTGGTCTCAGCTTATTTCTCTACACTGTTAAAAAAATGTCCTGAAAATAACGAAAAAATATACGGCAGCTGAGTTGCCGGAGTGTTTCCGTTTCGTTAATTATATTTCCGTGATTTTGAAAATGCTCCGTTCGTCATTTTTTCGTTCCTCATTTTTTCGTTTCTTAATTCTCCGTTCTTCATTTTCTCGCTTCCCCGCTTATACGTTATAGGTTTATACCTAGACGCTTACACTTATATACACATACATACACACACAAATATATATGTATGTATATATATATATATATATATATATATATAATATATATATATATATATATATATATATATATATATATATATATAGATAGATAGATACAATAAGACAAAATGATGAGCAAAAATGTAAACTTTATAACTTACGAATTTTGTTTTTACTTCCTTTTACGTAGTAAAGGAAGTATTGTGATCACGAAAAAAATTTCACTCAAATTTCGGTCTAAATTTTGACTTTGCTCACCCCTGAATGAATGTCGCGTAGTTTTTCCGACCTGTCAGCACGTGTATATGTACTACCTAACAACATACAAACAGCCGAAAAATCAATTTCGACCACCCCCGAGTAAATTACGACGAGTTTTCTCGTGACGTCTGTATGTACGTATGTGCGGATGTATGTGCGGATGTATGTGCGTATGTGGCTCGCATAACTCAAAAACTATATGCTGTAGAAACTTCTAGCTTGGTATGTAGGCTCTGAGGGGGGTCTAGTTGTGCACCTCCCCTTGTGATTGCATTCGAATGTTCCCAAAGGGGTCTTTTACCCCTTTTTTGGGGTAAATCAATGTTAATTTCAATACAGACTCAAGTGATATGAATTGGCGCCACCACTTGGCGACATGTCGCCAAGCTTTTGGTCGCCAAGTGTTTGACGCCAACTTGGTGACATATCGCCAAGTTGGCGGCAAATTTGGCGAAAAAATTATTTTTTGAATTTGGGTTCAACTTGGCGCTATTGGCGATATTTTGCGAAAAATTCACTAAATGATATTAAAATCAGCAATATTTAGAAAAATAATCATTGTAAAATATTTTTTGCATTGTTTCGTGGTATATTAAGGGAGTAAATATTTGAATTGTTACCTTACTCACTCCAAGCACTTTTTTTAACACTTAAGGCAACTACTAAGAAATTTACACGTAAAAGGAAGTAGTGTGGGGTCCATACCAGATTTTTTAGAAAAAGTTAGAAAGCAAAATCCGGTGCATGAGTTCAAACTCTTAAATATCTTGCCTTTAAAAAAATACTAAAGCAATACAAGAATTGGTTTTTTTTTTCATTAAAAATTTTAGTTCATTAAAATAACATGATTTTTTTTTTTTTTTTTTTGTAAAGATTACATCAATCTCGCATAAAATACTCAAATATTTTGAAGGTGGAATGATCAATGCATAGTATTTCTGAGCGCACAACTTCAAAACATTAAGAAGCATTAACAAGGTGCTTTTTTTTTTAATATTTTCTCTTAAGTTTGAATACAAATTAAGTTCTTCCGAAAGTTTTTTTTTTTTCCTTTCTGAATTTGAAACATTCGTGGTTCCTTTAAAACAAATCCTGTATTTTTACTGATTTCCTCTATTTTCATATATTTACGTTATGGTGTTCATAGTGTGATCAACACTTTAAGAAATGGACTCTGAAAATTGACGATATTTTTTGTTTTTAATGAAATCGCTTCCAAGGAATAATTTTTAAACTGGTTTAAAAAAAACTAAAAAATACGCTTTTAGATGCACTTATAATACATCAATATGTAATATAGCTTAGCATTTAGTATTAATAATAGTATTAAATATATTACTCTTATATTTGCAAAGAACGTGAATTTTATCTTTTATTCAGAGTTACATACACAAACAACTAAAACACTTATAATACATCAACATGTAATATATACTTCAGCTTTTAGTGTTAACAACAGTATTAAACATATTACTTTTAATATTTGCAAAGAACGTGAATTGATCTTTCATTTAGAGTTACATACATGCATACAAACAAACCGACATGTGAAACTAATAAAAGCGTATTAAAAAAGCTTAGTTTTGAGACTAAGTTTTTTAATCGTTGTGGAAAATTACAAAAATCATTTTACTAACCCTCAGCATACTCATAGTTGGTTTATATATGTAACTCTTAAATTTCTATCAGTTCACATCATGAAATAACAAACTATTAAGTCTAGACTCAAATTAAATTAAAAATAATAATAACAAAAATAAAAACATGATAAAAATTGATGGGGCAAGAGCCATCTTACCTCTAATGGGCGAAAATCTTCCGTCTCGTGGACGACTGCCAAAAAAGACAACAAAAGGGGGTATGGATTTTAAAATATACTCACACACCCTTTTGTTGCCTATTTTGCGTGAATGCATTGCGATGAATTATGGACTGATAAACTAAATCTTCTTTAAAATGTCGTTCAAGGGAAACGGGCGGATGCATCGAAGTGTATCCAACGCGGCATATAGAATCATAACATGATTTCCAGGAGCGTGAAAAGATCATTTTTTCACAAGTCTTCTAACGGCACAAAATAATTGGCGGAACGCTATAAATCCAGCCTAAGTTTTCCAATCCTTGCAAACTCAAATTAAAGCGAAATGGCTTCACAACATATAACAACGCCATCAGTTTCGCACTACATTCGAACACTAGCTATATGTTTTGACAAGCGTCCAAGCTTCCAGAGGTCTGGCGCCGGGAAAAAACGATCGGTTATTCACGGAATGTTTCTGTTTCTTTAAGGAAAAGATACGTTTTGAAGCGAAAACAGAAATTTTCTGTTAAAATCAGGAAAAAACTTCCTGAAAATTCAGGTTTTTTCTAACAGTGTATAGTTAAGAAAGGTTGCAGTCGAGTATAGCAGAGAATAAAAATGGCGCAGCACATCAGTTTTCGTAATTAGGCCATTTTTTAACTAATCTTTCATACAAAACTCAAGAAAAAGGGAGAATGATGTTCAAAACCCAAGCTAAAAAATCCCCCCCCCCCGCCCATTTATGAATTAGCTTTAATAACGCTTGTTAACGACCCTTCGGAAATCCTCCAGATGATAGTTATTCTGAGGAGCTTTGTAATTTGTTAATGGAGCGCGCAAGTCAAGAAGTTCTTTCACCCTTCATGGTTAGTTAGCAAAGACCCCGATTGTCTGCCGCTTAAAATAAAATGAATTTGAATCGTAAAAGACGGAAAATGAACCAAGTTACAGTAAATAAGTTAAAATGCACTTTTATGAAAATGATCGCTCAATTCATTACTTTCATTAGAGATAAATCATAACTGGTTTTTGGTTTAAGTATATAGGGTAGACCGTCCAGTGAATGAACACCTAAGCGCACAATTTTATGTTCGAAAATTCATAGCATCGTTAGAAATTGTGGCATTTGTCATATGACACTAAGAATATTTAAATGTTATTACGTTAAGAAATTTTGGGAGAACTTTTGTAGTTCTAAATCAGGCTTTTTGGGGTTGAGATGGAAATAATCCTAAATATAGTTTAAAAAAACTAAAAAATACTTTTAGAGTAAGTCAAAGTAGAAAGAAGTTTCAAAACTATTGAATATCCGCTTAGTTTACACAAAGATATGGTTTACATGCACTTATAATGCATTAACGCGTAATATAGTTCAGCCTTAGAAAAAATAATAGTATTAAATATATTACTTTTATATTCGCAAAGAACGTGAATTTTATCTTTTATTCAGAGTTACATACAAACAACTAAACGACTAAAATACATCAGCATATAATATAGTTTAGCCTTTAGTATTAATAATCGTATAACATATATTACTTTTATATTTGCAAAGAACGTAAATTTTATCTTTTATTCAGAGTTACATACATACAAACAAACCCACATGTGAAACTAATAAAAGCGCATTAAAAAGTACTCAAACCTAGCAAATGAACACCCGAAAAGAGAGAAAATATGACATTTTTAAAAAATAAGATGTCAAGAATTCGTACATATTGCAATCGGACTTAATTTGCAAAGGCGCTCGTTTTGCATATTAGTTACTCATTAACATTTTAGGAGAAATCCAGGTTACTTATAAGTGTAAAAATAAGTGAGTTGAGACTAATCCTCCAAATGTCTGACGAAGTCAGACAAGGTCCATCAGACCATTGACCCGGAGGAAATCGAGGACAAGAAGAGGTGATTTAAAGATATCTTCTTTGCAAAGTCCTAGACAGTCCAGGATGTGCTCTGGAGAAGCCTGCTGGGATTTGCATTTAGAGCAGACGGCGAAGACTTTCCTGCCCTCAATGAATGAGAGACTCTTCGTGTGGCCGCTTGCTAATCTAGAAATTGCAGTTTTCGATGATCTGTCACAATTGAGGGCGAATGTAGAGCCAGGCTCTTTGCCAGCGTACCACTCATGGAGGGATCTTGAACTCCTTCAAAATCTCAGAACTTACAATAGATTGCTGTTCTGAAAAGGTAAGTTCTGAAGAGGAAGGATTGTCGGAGCAACAGCC
>JAXGGA010022831.1:0-14371 GCA_038373865.1 Uloborus plumipes
GGTATAAACTAACTTGGTTACGCTGAAGAGAACAGGCAGCAATGCATAGTAAATCACGAGAAATGTTTCAAAAATTGTGGAAAAAATTGATAATAATGCTGATAGTATAAAGCGACAGTAACAGCATTTAGTGGATAAATGAGATTGAGAGAACGGTTTAGAACAAAGAATATGCATTTAATCAAACGGGATGACTTCGAGACAGTATGGGGTGTGATTGTACAACATCTTATGTACCAATACAAAGGGGCTAAATTAAGCGCGCAAAAGATAAAACAGAATGCATCCCATTTCAAACCTTCCACGTTACACAAACAGCATCATAGCTATTCGAATTTTGTCCTAATTTTTTTGTCGCACAACCAAAGGCGCAGTATCAAACCCGGCTGCGGTCGGTGGATTTTTATGGTGCATAAAATCGATTGCGTACATCGTCGGCACCATGCTAAACTAACGAATGTGAAAAATCGCGTTTTTCAAGTTCGTTTTTCAAGTTCAAATTTTGCAAATAATTAAAATTAAAATGATACCTTCGAACGATAGTTTTACACTTAAAGATATCTATAAAAGTTTAAAAAGTTAAAATAACCAAATACACCAGGCGGGAGAAAGTTATATGCAGTGTTTTAGCTCTCCTGAAAAGTGCCGATTTCCACATTCGTTAGTTTAGCATGGTGGCGACGACATGTCCTATGATTATGCGGCATGGGAAAAGATCTCTCGAGTACTCGTTTGGCATTCAGTATGTCTCGGCAAAAACTAAATTCCTATACTAGAAAGCAACTTAACTTGACACTTAACGTCACTACGGGAGAAGCCAATAAGAGCTCAGAAGCAATTAGCGATCTCCTCTAATTCTTCAAGTAGGCTGTGACTTCTTATCTAGCTCGTTTTTCATAGGCTAACGTCACGATGTTTTTGTCAAGAAAGGTTGCAGTCGAGTATAGTGCAGTTTCGCTATGAATATAGCACAGGTGCCTCCATCTAGATGGGAAACTGGGCATCAAAATTCTTGTGGCAATGTTCTTCGCCGATTATGATATCTCACGAAAGTATGATTACCGGTCTCAGGCAATGCAATAGGTCTGTACGAATGGTTTGTAGCCCAATTCGCAGCCCCGTTTGAAACAAATAAACAAACATATCTGTACCTCAGAACCAGACTAACGTAAGTCCATTTTTGTAACTTTTCAGGAGAAGGGAAAAACGATTATTGGATGCATGCAAAGGATGGGATTTGTGCTCTTTTAATGCAGCTAAATAACTGTGGAGGAATTTGTTTTATAGAATACCGTTCTCATGGATCGATGCAGAATAAGATTCTACATACAATTCACTGATAGAGTGAAAATCGCCATTTTTGGACTTACGTCGTTCTGGTTCTGAGGTACAGATATTTTGAATGCGAGGGGAGGGGGGGAGTGTACCATTAGAAAAAGACAAAAGGGCCCTCAGCAAATGATGTCACGCCCTGGAGAAAAGGAGTTTCATAGAATTCTAAGTTTGTGACAAGATGGAGGGAGAGATAATAAGAAATATTATATCACACTTTAGTTGAAATCAAAAAATTCCAATCAACACGATTGTGAAAAACAGCGTGGAATGTGAAACTTGGAGGGGTGAGTTTACGCGTGTTACTTTGTTATAAAGAGGGAGGAGGGGGTTAAAAATTGTTGAAAAACGTAAGACGTCATTTCGCTGCTTGCATATTTGCAAAAATCGATTTTTTTTATTACATCAAAAAATTCAATTTTTTTACTCTTTCTTGTGGTAATATCGGCATATTTCTAGTTTCAAAATATCACGCAGCAATCGTTGGTGTCGTTGTGCACAGTTGTTATTTTAGCGCGCTTCTACTAGTAAACAACGACACAGCCGCCATTGCGCCAGTTCTGAAGAAGTGCTTGGAAGAGGAACATCTATGTCTCTGTAAGTTGATTCGGCATAAGTACCCTTAATAAAATTTTTCTTCAAAATACCGTTTTACTGCAAAAACTTTGGAACGCTCTAGTGAAAAGTAGGGTTTTGCAAATATGCCACTGTTCATTTCAAGCAGCGATTTATGGACTGGACAGCTCCAAGAACGAAAATTCGTTAAATTGTTCATGTCTTCGCAAAGCAGAGGGGTTAGCAGGGTAGATGGCTTTAAAAAGGACCCATAGGTATTTTTAAGTTTTATTTATGCAACACAACATAAGAAAACAATAGAACTCAGCGCAACAGCAAAGCAAGAAGGACGAAGTTGAAGTTAAAGCTATTGTTTTCGATGGGTTTCGCTAGCTAACAGCGCCACCTATAAATGAGTGATGCAGCTGGAACACATATTATGCAATCCGTAATAAAAGCGAAATCTAATAAATGTTAAAAAATAAATATTTATTACACCCAAATAGCTCAATCTAAAAACAACGAGCTCAGAATCTTGTATCTTTTGAGCAATTCTTGTATAGTATATTTCGGATCTCGAAAACGGCTCTAACGATTTCGATAAAGTTTTATATTTAGATAAAGTTTTGGTTTTTGAGTTCATCTGCATCGGCGTTTTTTCTGCGAAAACGAGAGTTTCCACAAAAAAACCCATTTTTTGTGCCTTCATTTAAAGTTTGAGATGCTTTCTTTCACCATATTCTTTATGATTACTATCATTGTTGCTGTTTCATAGCGTTTGATTATAATAATGGATTTAATTTTTCATCACTTTAGCATAAATTTAAACTTTTATGGTGCTTGTAAAACGAGCTTTGGCAACACGTTAGAATTGTTATTGTTTTTGAAATGTTAAGGGGTTACAGTACCTCAAAAATGACCAAAAGACCAAAAAAATTTTTATTGCTTATTTTAAAAGTAAAAGTTATTTAAAACACTCAGAAAAAAACAGCATTGTTCTAGCTAAATTATTTAAAAAGTTATGAGTGACTTTAGGGCATACATGCTATGTGTTCTAATGGAAAAGCCAAACTTTAAAGTGCCTTTTCTCGGTGATCAGTTTTTAGTGTTTCTATGTTACTAGAAATGCTAAGGAATTTTTTCTATTAAAGATATAACTTTAAAGCAATATTTTTTGCACTCAGGATAATATATTTAACAAAACTGTGCATTGAATAAGCGTTTTATAAATTACAAAAATTTTTAGAGTTTGTTAAACCTCGAAGAACAAAATTTTCTAAGAATTTTTTACATAAAAGGTCACAAAATATTTTCCAATCAAAATATAAGAAAATGAATGCACAGATTTGTTGAGGTTTTCCTTGTGATCATTTCGCAAAAAGAAATTTTGAAATTAGTGCAGAAACAAAAAAGCCTTAGGGTTTTAAAAAAACTGAAATTTTCTCACATTTTTCAAATTTTCAAAAAAAGTTTTCAAAATTTTTGATGTTTGAAAATAAATTATTGATTTTTAAACAAGTGCAGAAACAAATATTTCAAAGAATTAACTTTTTCACTTAAATTAAAGAAATTTGTTAGAAAGGTACTGTAACCCCTTAAAGGCCTACTGGAGAAAAGGGACTCTGCATCCATTCTCACTAACCCCTCCCGCGCTTTCGGCGCCAAATGAAATGAAACAATGTGAAAGAGATCAATCAAAATAAAGTTATTGTGGTGTAATTTTACGGTGCGCATCGTTTAATAAGGTTGTGATGATGATGTCTTGTCCAAAATCGGTTGTGTTTTTTAAAATAAATTACAGCTGTTTTAAATGCGTAATTGCCACCAAGGGCCTAAAAATGCTTTTCAAGTTTATCTAAATAAGTACTTCGAACTTTAGAAAAAAAAAACCCACGAGTTTACAAACCTCTTTTTTTAACCGAGCTGGCCTCTGTCTCCAGGTACTTCAATCATAATAAGAGAAATTCAATTCCCTATCGAAAAAGAGCAGCATGAACAAACCAAAACCGTGTTTCGGTTAAAACCATAAATGAAAATTTAAACAGGCTTTCCTAACATTTGACCAACCTTTTAACGAAATATATACTTTTTAGTTCATATGTTTTTAAGTATCATGCATTTCAAAACTAAAAGAGAGTTGCGGCTTTTTAGTGCGAAAGAAATTCTAGTAACAGAGGACATTTACTTCACATACACAATGCGATTATGAAACAAAAGTGATTTTTAGTTATGTCTTTCATAAAAGAAAATATAATTTGCCGATAATATTTGCATCTCAAATTGTTTTTGCATTTTATCACTAAAAATAGGCACAAAAAGAACCTACTTTTGCATTTCGAAGCAATTTCTAGCAGCATCATTATAAAAGATTTTAAAGTAAAAGGAGATTTTACGTTTTACTGGAGGATTTCCCTTCCAAAAGTGGTGCGGAATGACTTGTAGAATAAAAGAATTTCTTTTTTCTTTTTTCGAAAATGTAATTCTTTGGTTGTAAAGTTTTTGAATATCTTCTTTGGAAATGTTTGGAACTTAGCATTTGTTTTTATATCAAGGAGCAACGAAGCGAAAAAACAGAACATTGAAGCTAGAAACAGTGTTGGGAAGGATTTCTTCGTATGTTTCTGAAACAGAAGGGTGTGCGTGTGTGTGTGGAGGGGGGGGGGTTCTATAAATAGAAAGAACGAAATAAGCCATGGACGATAACGAGCATCAATATGTTTCTCTAACTCTATAATTACAAACGAACTCGTTTATAAGATACAATGCTTTAACGAGAACCTGGATTAAACATGGAATTGCAAATATATTTGGTTGTTACAATGCTAAGTCTATGACAGCGCAAGCCACTTTTAAAGAGCAAACGCTGCTGAAATATTTAATACTATTTATTCACAAACAAACATTTATTTTCGGTGCAGTTTATATTTGTTTTCAATTAATTTACATTCTCTCTGTTGCTGCATCAGTTCTGAGCCGCATCGATCTATCATTGCCTGTAGTGCGTCTAGAAAACATTGATTTATTTATTTCGTTGCCAAATGAAAAAAAAAAAAAAAACAAATTATAATCTACACTCGCTGCCTGCACTGTTAAAAATGAATGTTGTTTTTACAGTATAACACAGCTAAATTTTAGAGCACTAAACTGTAAAATTTCTAACTATACCGTAAGAAACTGTAAACGTGCTATTTTTACTATTTTTAATATGGTGGATGTATTGTTATCATTATTTTGAGGTTATTTAAACTTCTATACTAGACAGCAACTTAAGTTGCCACTGAACGGCACTGCGGGAGGAGCCAATAAGAGCTCACAAGCAGTTAGCGATCTCCTCTAATTCGCCAAGAAGGCTGTGACGTTTTGTCTAGCGCGTTTGTCATAGGCTAACGTCACGCTGACGTCACGAAACCTTGCAGTGTAGTATAGTCAGGTTTTAGCAGGTCTGAAAATCCTGTGTGTGGGAAAAGACATTGCAACAATCAAATACATGCTGCAAGGCACAGATGACAACACTTAGAAGAAAAGACTAAGTCTGAAATGCTCACAAGTTATAATTGCTAAAACTTTTATTAAAACCGCAGTATCTGAAGGAGCAACAATTTTTTTTTCTAAAGACGAAATTTACCTTCGGAATGCCAATTCGCATTAATTTTAAAAATTTAACTATGAATAAAGTTATTCAGAGTAAAAAATAGCGAGAAAAAAATATTTAATTTCTTATTCGTTAAGCATCAGATATTCACATTTATTGTTTCGGAAACAAAACCACTTATGCTTTATTAAAAATTTTCTAAATGAATACCAGTGTCTTATTTTCAAAATAAACTTTACGCTTTTCTCTAAAATATGAAAGCAAAAATTTCAGTATGAAGAATTTCACGGGAGGAATTTCCGCCTTCTCTTTTTCTTATTTAAATTCTAAAATTCTTCGCATGGTTCGCTTGGTGCTTCCAGTCGAATTTCGATTAAGAGCTCCCGCCTTTTTTCCAAGAATATCGATCAGAGAGGATCATGCAGTGCAAAAATATGAAGAAATGGTCTTGAAAGAGTTAACGTTGAGTTTAGAGAAATGAAAAGCTGCAGAAACGCCGTACAAGGTTTAATATAACAAAGCAAACACTACAAAATCATGATTATGAAAATGTTCCAAGTAAACATACAAAAAATTTTAGGAAACATTGGCTAAAGCTTAGCCATAGAACTGAAAAACAGTCACTTGCAACTGTCGTAAAGAAACGCCTTCATAAACAGAAAAGGAAAAACAAGATACAGTTAGATAAATTTTCCAGCTATCTCAGACGCATTTGCGCATGCGTCAGGCTTCTACTGATTTTGTTAAAATAGGGATAATGGTGATAAGAGAGACAATGAGCGTTTAAAGATTTCGCTTTGTTTTTCTTCTGAGTCCTGTTAAGGCATAAAAACAGATCCGTCATTTTGGGGGTCAGGGGGGTTAATTGCCCCCCCCCCTTGACTTTGAGAAATACATATATTTACATATAATTGGGCGTGTTTTTTTATGTTTTCCAATGAAATTGCATTATGTGTGGACCCTTTGCCCCCCCTCCCCCTGGAAAAACTTGAAATGACAGTGCTGCATAAAGGGTTAAAAGATACCGTGTGCCGTATTGAATTGGTATCATTGAGCATTTTTCTCCTAAACAACGCAGAAAAAACGACCATATATAAAAAAAATATTTAATCCAGTCCTAGTTATTTGCAGAATTTCGCTAATTTACGCATTAGTTGCAAGTTATCCGAGGCGCGTTAAAATATTCATTGTAGTATAGTAACGATAACACAATTGTTTGGCGATGGTGTGCTCGTCTGCCAATGAATTAATTGGCGACGAGCTCCCGAGCCTGGCTCATTAAGACAGGAAATCAATTATGTGATTGCTTTTGAAATACGAGCTTGCGGTGAAAGAAATATTGACTGCAAAACAAACTTTTCGCCTCAAGTGTCGACGCCTCATTCAATCGATAAAATGTTTTAATGCTCCCCAATTAGGTTATTAGTTTGATAATGTTGTCACACGTCACATTTAGTTTTTTTTTTTAACCTGCTAACGAGCCAAGTCAAAACACGAAAACGAAGCGTGATAATTAGCTCTGATTAACCTGGGTTCTTCGCTCCACTCTGTAGCTATTTCATTCATGAAAGGAGTGTCCAATAGCGTCATTATCATTTATGCCCGCGGAATTATTTTTGAGGCAAAAATACGCTTAATTTTGTATGAAAAGCCGCCTGCTAAAAATAAAAGCATCGAATTCGAAAATAGTTCTTTCTGAATCCTTTTGAGCTCAACAATGCATGGATTCTATTACCTGTTAAGAGTCTGATATAGGCACCTCTCTGTAAACTCGTAATTGGCTGCCCGGACGAAGTGTATTAAAAATAATAAAGCGTAATAAAGTTATTATTTCTCTGACCAATTGTATTTGGAGCGATAACATTTTTTTTTTAGAAATTATCTAAGTGCTAAAAGCACAGTCCCCTGGCTGCCCCAAACATTTAAAGGTAATATTTCAAAAAACCTATTAACAGTACATAAGTTTGGCAATTAATATCTAAAAATAGAATAATACAACTACTGTATTTTTTATGAAATAAGTTTTAATTACGCATTTCTAAAACTTAAAATTGTCATGTAAGTTCCGTCCGGAGTTTTTTCAAACAGTCCCCTGCCACAGATTTGGCATGACGTTTAATGTAATCAGTGTGAATTTGTCGAAATCGCCGAGAACGGTGTTGAAAGTTTTCGAGCCAAATTTGTGATGAAAGTATGCATCTTGGTCGTTGCAAAAACAGTCCTCTGGTATAAGTGATTTTACTAATGTTAATTAGTTTAATAATGAGACATATATTATTTATCATGTACATAATTTGTGTCTAAATGTACAGGTAGTTTCGCAACAAATTATGTTCGAATATTTTTTCAAATATTACGCAACGAAGTTGAAATACAGTACCCTGTCATGATTTCAGAATAACATAAATTTCAATTAGCCTTCTTTCGAAATAAAGTAATAGATTCCTTTTCTGAGAAATAGTACTAATATTATACGAACTTAAAAAAAAAAAACATGCCCGGACAGATTTTATATGGAAAAGGACGAGTTTACAGAGAATCGCCCATTTGCCTAGTCTGTGTGTCTGTTATCACGGGAGAACTTCCTTATTTCTTTACCAAATCCGATGATTTACACACATTTTAAAGCTCATCATGCCAGCTATTGACAAAAACTAGAACCACTGTTGAAAAATTAATTTTTGTGCATTTTTTTTCTATTGTTATTGCTCATTAGTTCAATGAATAGCATCCGAAAGCTAAATTGCAGTGGCGGGGTAGGATCGGTCATCACTTTTGATGGACTTGTTTTCACCGGTCTTTTCACCGGTTTTAAACTCATTCCAAGATTTTTAAAAACATTTGTACTACGGCATTAAAACCAGAAAAGGAAATTTATTTTGGATTTTTAATTCAGCATGAATAATACTTCTTAAAAGTGCTTTTTATTTGCTGTCATTTAATTATTACTCCATAAAACTACGAAAGAGAGGCATGATTTCATTTTCTGTTCAGTCGGCGAAAAATAACAATTCACTTCGCGCCTGTTTTTCGAAAAAATACTCTTAAAAATCAAATTTTTGAATTACTGCTGTCAAGTACGAAAACTTCGTCAGCTAATAATATTAAAAATTTCACCAGGAAAAGATATTTATTAGCTTCAACAATCATTTGGTACTGAGTTGAACCATCTTCATCCATTGCTAGTTTCATCACATCAAAATATGGATTGACTAAATAAGTACTCCGGCTAATTTTTTTGAGATAATTTAGTAGTTAGTAAGTGATGATTTAGATGAATGGGTACGACATTTTATTAAGAAGTTGAACCAAAATTTCTACAGTACATAAAACATGACATAATACAGTTGGGTAAAAGACATTGTCTTCAAGTTCTTATATCTTTTTAACCAAACATAATAACTCACCGCACAAAGACTTTCTAACAAAATTCGAATTTTTTTCCTGTGCATTATACAACCCATAAAAAGTAAGAAGGTCAGAAACATTTTTTTTCTTAGTAATGTACACCTACGAACAATTCATATGCCCTAGGAAATGGTGTAATTTAAGAGAGAGCAAAAATCAGTCATTACGAGGCAAAGATTTACCTAATTTGATGAATGAGAGTTTGGCGGAGCCAATATTTGAGTTTGAGTAGATAGAGGGTTGATGTCTCTGGGGCACGTTCTGCGTAAAACAACTCGAGAGCTATGGATTGCGTCGGAAATGTCCGTAAACACTCGCCCAGACGCCTTCTGGGGAACATGGAGTTTTACGTCAACGTCTACTTGTGTCGTATGTTATTGTCTAGTTGGGATTTTGTTAGAATTTCTTTCAATTAAAAGAGAAGTACAAATTTGCTTTCGGAGAAAAATAGACAGATAGTTAAATTGAACTTTTTTTGAAACAATCCTAAATAGAGTTTAAAAAACTAAAAAATACGGTTTTAGAGTTAATCAAGCTAAAAAGAGAAAATTTTCAAATTTGTGAATAACAAATTTTAAATAACTTCCTTAATATTTATTAAACTTTATAAGTATAACATCATGTTAAAGATTGTTTTTACTGATTTCGAAGAAAAAAATAAGATTGTTCAATAAACTTTAAAAAATTGATTTTGAGTTTTTTTTATTTCGCATTGCATTAATGTATCCCAGCATAGATCCCCGCTAGTTCAGTCTGTTTGAAAACTTAATTTCGTTAACAGACTTCTGGTCCAAATTTTCATGAATACACCCCTTTAATCTACACTCACTGTGGAATTATGAGCGATAGTTCTATTATTGTTAAAGCCATGAAATTAAACATTTGTAATTTAACATTGGTAAGTAGCGATATTTCTTTTCAAAATTATTTTAGCAAAATAGAGGTATATAATTTCATTAATTATTTTAATCATATGGTGCATTAATGTGTAGCATCCAAAGTTTGTTAGAGCGTCGCAGTACTAACGTGATATATTGAGGTTTTGATTCCCAAATATGCTAAAAAATGCCATTTTTGAAAGTCTTATTTTATTTTAGCTGAATTCCGATGCAGATTTCCATAAATATGCAATCTAAACTAATTACAAGATTTTAAACCGCACTTGTTTTGTTGCATTAAAATTAAAAAGAAAAGTTTTTTTGACATGATAGATTGAAATACTGAGCAGTACTAATCGCGTTACTATTATTTTTGAAAAATGCTTGTTGTGAGTATGCCATAACTTCGCAATGCGTCATAAAAGCAAACAATTCACAATTTCATTTCGTTCCTTTGAAAAAATTATACTTAAAATAACCATATTTTTTAATTCCCGCTGTTAAGTGCTAATATTCTATTTAGCACAGGTCAGTTAGTAGTAAGTTACTTAGTAACTTTTGTCATAAACGATAATGAATGCATAGTTCTACCACAGTGGTGGCCAACCAGCGGCACGCGTGCCACAGTGTGGCACGGCAGAGCAGTAACAGTGGCACGCGAAGACTTTTTGAAAAAATTCTAAAATTGAAGGGAAAATGTCGATCTCAAAAATATTGACGAAAATTAAAACCCTTGAAGTGATAAATATAATAATATTATGACGATTAAGTGTCAGGAGGCTGGTTTACAAATTGTCTTAACTGCAATATTGCAAAGTACTTAGCGTCAGCTTCGGAGATCCAACGAAAGCTGTGACGTGGGGGGGGGGGATACAGACAATGCTTTGTAAAGCATATTTGTGCTTGACACGAATGAAACTTTCGGTACTGCAGAATGGATTCTTGACCCACAATAGTTTCAACTTTGGGAGATGAAATTTTTAAAAGAAGTTAATTCTGCAAGTAAAATTAAAGAACCAGATTGGACAAAATTCGGTATGGTTGCACAAATGAAAATCCTTAAATTGTTTTTGTTACATTACTTGAAAATAATTTGGGAAAAAAACTTCAAAAGTATCATCGAATTATTTATCACAAACTCATTGCCAAAGAATGAGACTTTTCTCTGCTGGTGACCTTGTAGAGTTCATTGTATTAACAAACTACGAATTAGAGCTCTGAATGTGTGTGGTGTGTGTGTGTGTGGTTTTGTGAACTTTCCCCAGGAGAAAGAGGATAACATGGCAAGTTACTCCTTCATTGAACTCAATTCGTTGCAATAGCTGTCCAAAGTAAAAATAGTCATAATATTTTACAATTTTAGGGAGTGTATTTTTTAAAATGCCTGGGAAAGTGGGTTAGGGAGTGTATTTTTTAAAATGTCTGGAAGGAAAGCAATGGACTTGCTACTTAGGAAGTCTTAATTTAATAGTGAAAGTATCAATGCAACTTTAATAATTTTCCAGTGATTCATACGGAGAACATCGAACACTTATTTTCAGTATACATTCAGTGTTAGGTTTGATGATTTTCAGAATCATAAAAAAATATGCCGATCTTTTCAAATTCTTTATCTATTTCTCTGCAAGATACTACTTGTTACCCTTCTGAAATCCAAATCAGAATTACTGACCTTTTGCATTGGTAATCAAATATAAGAGCTTACTTCAACAGAAAGTGCCCTGCTCCACATTGACGTAAAGCAGAAAAACAAAGCAGAAACGTAAAACGAATTAAATGGTGTTTCTATGGAAAGTACCCGGATTTTCGGTTTCTGCCATCGGTTTCGGTCGCGTTTTCCGCTGATGTGGAGAAGGGCCCTAAGTCATCCACGTTAAATAAAAATTTGGAAATTTGTACCAACAAATTTTTGTTAACATTTACACACTTTAGCCGTCTGATGCTGTTGTAAATTCGGTTCAAAATATACTTCTAAGCAAATATTTTTTGTTATGAATGCAGAAAAATCTAAATACCGTTGAATATTAATTGATAGCACTTAAAACACTTAAACTTCTTTGGATTCTCAAGAACTAATCCTAAAATTAAAGACTTTGTAAAAAAGATACAGACTCATAAACCGCATTAAGTACAGACTTTAATTTTTATAACAGTATGTTTGATGTTATTTGTTTCTTTTCTAAGCATAAGCCAACTGACAGAACGTATAAAAGTGCTTATTCACGATAACTCTTAAGTTCGGACTTGTTTTATCTTTATTGTCATTTAGATTTCAATTGCTCAGATTTACGAGAAAAAATGTTGCATTTGAGTAAGAAGTACATAGTAAGAGAATCTAAAATCTATTTTTAACTTTTTAAAAATTTTCAACTTGTTGGAAAAATACAATGTGGCACGCTGAGCTTTTTCTCTCCAGATAGTGGCACTCTCCATAAAAAGGTTGGCCACCCCTGTTCTGCCACAACACCTTGACTAGAATAAAATTTACTATTATGAATTTTAACGTAACATCCATACAGCATATTTCCCCTGCCTCCTACTTTTGATGCAGTTTCGAACAATAGCTCTTCATAAAATTACCTAATTTATTAATGCACTATTCATAATTATTCTCCTTTTTGCATTTAGACGACTGAATTAAACTGTAATTACTTTTAAACACGAATCCAATTTTTGGTCTCCTACTCATTTTTACCTCCTCATATAATTATCAAGTTCTCTCGATAATACAAACTAAATTACTCTCCAACGTAAACATTAAAACCCTATTTATGATCTCTCCCTATTTCCCTCTCAAGATATGTTTTTAACCAGAAAATTCGTTTCTAGCGTTCATAATAGGCGTTATTTATCGAGCGTAGATATTTGCTTAGTGTAAATATCCAATCCTTTTCATTTAATAGCTTATAAATAAACATTAGAACCGTTCGGAAGACATTAATACCGTTTTCTGATGATACCTATTTGTAGCGAGAATCTTTATTTAAACTGTAGGAAAGCTCAGGGATGCTCCAGCCCCGGTGTGTGTCCTTTAAATTCATAGTGAGAAAGTTTGGCCATTTTCCTAGGCAATGGTAACAGCTGTTATCATTAGTTTCTGCCGTTTTCCTCAAAATTCACGTGAGTCTCGTTAGAGGGAGGGAGAGCAGAATTCGAGCATCTTATTTCTTAAAAGCAGGAGTTTAATTAAAAAAGGAAACTGGATTTTAGATGGCTCCGTCGTAAGTGCAAACTTTCGATTTCAAAACCTTTTGCGAAATCCGAGCTTTGTTAATATTCTATTTTGCATTCATAAATTTCGAGTTATGCTCATTTTCATCGCCTTTTCTTGCTCTGAATGTGTACTATGAGGATCCATTAAAATTTTGGGGCCTGTAATTAGAGATAGGCGACCGAGTCAGAGCGGCAATGCTCATAATTAAGAATACAGTTATAGAAAAAATATTTTATTATTTCGTGCATTTTTAAATGAACTTTTAAGGCAACAACACTTATTGACAATCAATATTTGTTTCAAAAATTGGTGTAGTATAATTGGAGTACACTATAGTTAAAATAAGTATTACGTGTTTATTTATTCCATTTTAAAGGGTTGTAGGGGGAATGTGGGGTAAAATGAAATAGTTAAAACAAATTGCCTTGTTTAAAATGAACAAATTGGAAATTCGTTCTGAAAATTATTGTGTATAAAGAAAGAATAATGTATTTTGTACTAAAAGACTCGTTGAAATGCATATTTTCTTGCAAAACATTTTTATTTGGTGATTGAAAATATTCTTATAACATGAATGTAAAATCAAACCATAAATGAATAAATAAAGAAAAAATAGGCGATAATTAAATAAATAAATGTATGAGAAAAAAATAAATAAGGGAATATACGTTAAATACTGAAGACAAAAATATGAGAGTGAGTAAAAAAATAAGTGAATTATTTAGTATAAGAAAGCAAATGAATTAATATAAGAAGAAATACGTATGTGATTGGATAATTGAATGAATAAGTATAAACAAAATTTACGCTTTTACTTTGCTCCATCCACTTTGCCCGACTCATGCCTGATATGAACTAAATAAGTACCGACTGGACAACAACAGATCTTGAAACATAAAATCAAATCTACAAGAACTTTATAATTTTATAATAACAAGAATGTTTTTGATAAACCACAAATATCTTAAGTTGTGTATCAAATTCTAAAAATGTCTTGCATAATTTTTTTGTTTTTCTTTAGAGCTGTTTATGTTTCGACTGGAATCAACTATGTGCTTAGAAACTTATGTAAATTGTGAAAATATTTTACTATTTCACTTTGCTCCACATTACCCTACTAGTTGCAGATTTAAACGTTCCGAATTTTGCAATCTATTTGCTGAAACGAGACAAATTTAAGCATTTATTTGAATTTTATTCCTTTTATTTAAAACTTTAACTTTATTTTTTAGATATTCGAATATAAAAAAAATAACATTATACATCATAATAGGAAGTATCAGCTTAAAACAACAGGGATTTGTATGAGTTGCGGGTGATACCGAACGGTAAAAATAAACGTTTCCTGACATTTATTTGGCTGAATTATAGATGTGAATGGTTGTTCGACTA
>JAXGGA010022832.1:0-14370 GCA_038373865.1 Uloborus plumipes
CTTTCCGTTGATGTATTACTACATGATTTTCTCTCAACAGATTTTGGTTTCACAGTCACTCGCTGTGACTTTTGACCTTGAATACCTCAAAATAGGGCTGCAGAGATTTTTTTTAAATAATATATCTAATGGCTTTAATATGATTTACAAAAAATTAGGTTGACACTGCAAAAAAAATAATGTAATTCTTTAATAAACCGATGAAATTGTTCATACTTTTTCACTTCAAATGAATAACCATGAAAATTACACAAAATGGCACTATAAACGTTATAAAAACATTTATTACAAGATGGTTGTTTGTGTTAAATACAGAATGGGATATATAAACAAATGTAATTTTAAACAACAATGTTTCATTTCATAAATGATCAACTGTCATTAGTAAAATGAAACAAATTATAAATTTTGAGTGAAAAAAACCACAAAAGATCATTTAAGTTAACCAGTTGCATTAACGGTCTCTTTGTTTACTTGCAACAAGTTCTCTAAGATTAGCCTCACTTTCTTTCATGCTCCTCTCTAAATAAGCTTTGCTGGTCTGTAAAGAAAAGAAAAAAACATCATGTGGTTATTCACTCAAAAAGCAATGGTAATAATAAAATTAATAGGGCAATTAACAATTTTTATATACTTAACATTCAATCTTATAATTCATAGAAAACAAAGAAATGCTACGTCCAAGTGCAATACTTTCTTACTTGAACATCACTTTTTCTACATACATATTTATACTTTTATTGTACATCTGTTTACAGAAGTCCTGATCAAACTTTCACCGAAAATAATGCAATTTAACTTTCAATTACATCTATTTGCTTTCTAAAAGATGTTATTCAAAGCAGGGTTTATGACATACAGGGTTTCTAAATGATGGACCCAATTTTAAACGTTTGTATTTATTGAAGTACCGTATATACTTGGGTATCAGTCGACCCCCCCTACTTTTTGAAGGAAAATCGGGAAAAAATCGAAAACCTGCGTACAGGTCGAGACCGTACTTTCTGAAACGATCGAGAACATTTTGCCGCTATTTTTGAATGTAAATGTTTTGAAAAGAAGGAAAATGAAATGCACTGAACATTCTTGTGTTAAAAACAGCACAATTGTTATTATTTTTTACAAAAGGGATTAATTTTTTCGCTCGCGATTTTTGTAAATCGGGACCGATCCGGGAAAGTTTTGCTGCGACTTTTGAATATAAATGTTTTAAAAAGAAGGTAAATGAAATGCAGTGAGCATTCTTGTGTTGAAAATAGCACAATTGTTAATTTCTACAGAAAAGGTTCATTTCTGCAAATTACCATTTCCATTGGTATAAAGATTGTTCATTTTGGATTTGTACTTCAATAAATACAAATTTTTTAAAAATGGGTCCATCATTTAGAATAACCCTGTATATCACGATATATATCCGCTATTTATTTTGAAATTATCATGATTTTCTTTTTTTTTAATATTAATTTTGCGAACTATGACATTTTCAATACAAATTATGTTACCCATATTTCTATTGGTTGTTCATTAGTAAGACAATCAAAAAGCAATACTATGCTTAGTTAATACATTAGTGCAGCTGTAATCTAACATTATGCAGTACATTTTAATACTCATATAATTATTAACAATGTGACAATTTTAATGTAAAAATTGCCGAGTAAAATACTAAACATTAGTCAGAAAAAAGAAAATTGTCTTATAACCGTACTTACTACAATGCATAGTTTTCATTTTCGAGAAACCAATATTGATATACAAGTACAGTAAGTATGTTCTATTTTGCTTTTAAAACATTAAATTTCAGAAATAATTGTAAATGCCATTCATATGAAAATACCATTTAAGTATACACATTTTTTCATGAAATATATATTTAAATATAAATAATGGCATTGATACTATAATCAACAATTTGGAAAACTCTTCCCCTTTTTTTTCATTCAATAATATTCTTGGGATCATTTTTATTTTGGTACAATTTTTGCTCATTTTAAGGACTGAAACATGTCTACATACTTAACACTACCAAAACCTAACTCAATTTTCTAAAATATTTCTTTAATTGTTATAACATGCTATTGGATTACATTTGCTTTCATGTAAATATGCAAATAGAACTTCAAAATGTGCATTCTGAAAAAACTTAACTCAATGTAATCCTTACACATCACATTACACAAAGTTTTTTTTTTGAATAGTTAAATTGATTTAAATTACTAATACAGGAACACATGCTCATTTAAGTGTTGTTTTACAGTATAAATTCTTGTTTTAAACAATTAGTTTAAGTAATATAAATATCTGGAAAGTAAACAAATATTTTTGTAAATGCTGTATAATTAACTATTTGTCTCCATGATTAAACATTGTACTTATAAAAATTAGATCATAGTGAAACGAAGACTTTTCAAATACCTTTAAATTTAAAGGTTAAAATTGATTTGAATTAGAGTATTATTCTAGGCATGATAACAAAGCCATTTTACAGCAAAGATATTATTATTGTAATGAATTTTAATCTGTTGTGTCCAATAGTCTTCAACCTAGAACCTAGACTACTCAAGAAGCAACCCAAGTAGAAAACTAGAACAAACTTGACTGCACATGCAAAATGCTGTAAATTTCTCAACCTAAGTTGAGTCAACAATACAAACACAGGCCGGCGTCGCCCATATATTGTGGAGCTCTTCACTTAGCCACTAAGCACTAAAATCCAGCTCAATCAATAGACTTTTAAAAATGCTATAATACATGCAAACCTTTTGCGAAAATTGAAGGAGACATTCAGTTTGACCTGCCTCAAGATCGCTACTCAAGGGCGGTAAACATGTTTTTGCAGCAGTGGTGACTCTATTATCCTTTTAACTAGTTCTAAAAACAAAGACAATACATTTACATAAAACAGTAAAAACATGATTGTACCTCTAATTCTTTAATCTTATCTTGAGATGTACGTATTTTCTTTGAAAGCATACTATTTATATCTTCCGGGCTTGTTAGTAAAAACCTGAAAAGTAATAAAGATTTTTCGTAAGAAATAAAACATAGATATAAAAGGGAACATGACTAGAAAATATACAGCTTAATTTATTTTAATAGCTAGAGAAGAATAAGGCTACCATTGCTAGTAATTTACACTATTAGCAATGAAATAAATCCTCCATAACTACCAAATTAAATTGAAGAATATATAGATACACACAATTCAGTGCCAGAAATAAGCAGCCTTTAGTTGTACTTCAGCCCAAAAGTTGATTTGACACTAGATTTTCAACTCTAGGCGCTGAATTTGAAACCTAAAGTTTTCAAACACATTCAAGCTTTTTTTCCTAACTCATTATAAATAAATCCTAAAATTGATCCAAAGTAATGATAAAGTTTTGTTCAACATTAATTACGGTTCTTTTTAATATGTTATTGGCAATTTCTGTTTATTTACCATGAAACGCCAAGTTTTACATTACCCGAATCATCACGTCCTCACACTTTACGATTTTTTCCAGAAGGTCCTTTTAAACAGTGCTTTCTATTTATTTCCAGTATTTTAATTTTTTTTTTTCACACAGTCCCTTGAAAATAATATTGAGGCTTCACTTTATATTTTAATTATTTGAATACACATAAAATATTTTATTCCTTAATATGCCACCTATGTGATTGATTTTGCCGCCTTGAAACATTATGGAGCAAATTTAGATTCTTATTTCTCACACCAATACAGTCGAACTCTGTAATTATGTCCCTTATCAAATAATCAACAAAGTATCATTATGAGCTGAGCAACGTCATAATAGGTATCGCTTCTAAGAAAACTTATAATAAAATTTATTTTTTTTAATTAATCAATAATTTGAAATTCTTAATTATATACAATTACAATTATTAAGAATTAATGACTAAAACATCATAAAACATTATACTTTTTATTTTACGCAAAAATCATTCCCAGTGATGTTTACCTCACTCCTCACTTTTAACCACAATTTGACACATCTCAGTTCCTAACAGCCAATTCTAATCTTTGAAATATATAAGAAAACATTTTTTACACTTATAGGTTGTGTATTTCTCATCAATCTAATAAGAGGTTTAATAATCTCTCTTTCATTAATGTCAGAAGCTAATGACAACCATTTTATACTACATCTAATCAGATACGGTATTCCTTTCTTCAGCTAGTTTCCAATTTCAGTTTTTAAAAAAAACCTACTTCGCATTCTTTTGTATTATCCCTTAAGTCGTTGGTTAAAATAAGAGAAAAGGAGGTTCAACCAAACCAAGCACTGCGACCAGAGGTCTATTGTACTAGAAGTCGGTGGTTAAAACCTATTACAGTACAGAACCTTTTATCCGGGAACCAAAATACCGGGAAACCAGAAAACCGGCAACATTTTGTTGATTTTTCCGCCACTTTTTAAAATACGCATTTTCGGAAATTTCTAAAAAATGAAGACCTTTTTTTTTTCTTTTGAAATACCTATATGAATATGAACGGTTTCTTCATAAATACCACATAAGTGGCATATAGCTCAGAAATTTTTAATATTGTAACATCTATAAGCAGTTTTGGATCGTTTTCTCTTCAGATTTTAAGATGCATTACTATTTGTTATAGTAACTTGGGTTTTATAAACAATTGGCAAATATCGCTTCGTAGCGATTCAGAAAACCAGGAAATTCAGTTATCCGGGATAGCTGTGGTCCCAAACATCCCGGATAATTGGTTCTCTACTGTACTTCCAAAACTTAAGTTCACACCATAGCTATTGAGACACCATGGCAACATTTGATATTTCAGCTAATAAGTTTCGTAAAATTTGGGATAATTATTCTTTTTCAAAAATTTGCAACGTTGATCAGTAGTTGCAGTGTCTATTTTAGGGGGGAAAAAATTTCAACAGTAACCATTGATGATGCTTTACTGTCAATTTTTTTAAACATTGATATTTTGCATTCAATGCCTATATTCTTTCTTTCAGCAAAAAAAAAGTGCATAAACCTATGCCATAAACAGTTACTTTATTAATCAGCAGTTACAATATCTGTCTCATTTGAAAAAGTTTTTGTTTTCTTGGACATTGTTGAATTGCGTCGTGATGTTTCTTTTGATAGCTAAGGTTTTTTTTTTTTTTCTCAGCAAAAAAGAAAATCATAAAATATGCGATAAAAAAGTACATTATTTTTCAGTAATTGCAATATCTATCTCTCTGGGAAAAGTATTCTATAATTACCAACATTGCTTTTTGGTCGATGTTTTTTCCGGAGACAAAGGAAAACTGGATGCGCGATATATTGTGAGAGGTTACTGTACACACAAAGATCTATGTAACATGCTTGAAAAAAGATCAATGTTTTGAAACATCAATGCTTGAAAACATCAATGTTTTTTGGTCGATGTAGCAATGCCATCAATGTCGCACCCCTACTATCAAATAAAGAATGTAACTATGCTTATTTCAAATTAACTTACATTCTCCCAATGCCATTATACATTCTAGCATCATCTGGAAAAGACTTCAATTCCTTTTGAGTAAGTTGGGCATGTTGGATAGTTTTTGTCAAGGCATCAATTTGAATATCCGCTAATTTCAGTTTCTGAGTAGTATCTAACACTTTAGCTTGAAGTTCCTGAAAAGCCTATAAATAAAAGTCTATATATATATATTATTCTTTCAAAATTATGACTTTGCAACAATAAATAAAGAGCTGTAGCAATAAATAACGTCTAAGAAAGTTCAGAATTTATTTTTCTACAGCTGACAAATTAGGGGGAAAGGGAGACATAAGGTAGTATGCAAGTCAAACTTTAAACAATAAAATTCATATCAAAACATAGAAAAGCTTTCTGAACACTAAAGAGAAATTATACAATTATATTTCTATTTATATATGACAAAAGTAAACAACAAAATAGTACAATAAGTAAATACTTTGCATGAAAATTATAAAAATTTAATTTACAACTTAATTTATTAAATCTTTGTTCCAGCACCTTTTTTAACAATAAGTTTTGAAAAGTTCCTTTAACAGTGCATTACTTGATGAAATTCTTTTGGAAACACTTTTCTAACTCCTTTTTTTCCCCTCCTCGTTTACCATGTTTTACATGTAATACTTATCAATTTATTTTCATTTACATTTATATTTCCTTATGTTATTTAATTTAATTATCGACTGCGCTATCTTTTTCATGAGGCAGCAACAAAAAATTTTAAATAGAATAGTGGAAATGTTTTTCTTACTCATTGTTGACGAAAAAGTTTAATATTTTTAAGTCAATAATTGTTTTTACTCAATTTATTTGTAATTCAGTCAAAAGTTTTCTTAGTAAAAGCAATTGCGAATGCTGATCAATAGTATTCTGTTATCCGGGGCAAGCGTCTAAGGGGTAATATTCGATTCCGGGAGGTTTTATTTGTTTAAGCGATGTATTTGTTTACAAGGGCGGATCCAGCTTCTGGTTAAGGAGGGGGTCATTTTCGGAAAGGGGGGGGTCAAAGTGCAATTTTTGTGCAAAAATGGGGGATTTTGGCAGTTTTTTCGTGAAATAAGTCCCAAAAATGCAATTTTTTGCTATATTTGGTCGGTTAAGGGGGGGGTCATGACCCCCCCCTCTGGATCCGCGCCTGTTTGTTTATCTGTTACCCGATTAAGCAGGGAGGACAGTATACATATTTCATTCACTAAGAAATGGCACTTTTTTTTTTTTATTTTGACACCTAGAAACTCATACTAGGTGTAATTACGACACCCAGATTTGAATTTTTCTCTCAAATCGAGCAGCACTGTGGAGAATGAATGTACTGCAGAACTTTTGAATGTATCAGCCCTGTAATTTGCATAGAAAAGTAGGCAAGTTTCAGAAACTTCTTCACCTCTTCATGTCATAAAGCAATCACTGCAATGCTGTGAGATGGAAGGCAAACGACCTAAATGCAGATTTTAGATGATTATTTCATGCAGGAAATAAAGACTACAAAGAACGCAAGAAAAACAGTTCATGCGAATTAAAATCAAGTATAAATCAACCGCATAGCTATCCTCATTGAAACTTCACACTTGAGCACCTGCCTAATCATTCATGTTCTCAAGAATAAATAACCTATCAGGCAATCGCAAAACTTTATGTACTTATTTTTAAAAGTAATACTTTCGTGACAGATATTTTCTTCATTATATCTATATATACAAGAGAAAATACAAATTTCTGCCGTAACACATGTGAAAATTTCAGCCACTTGTCAACAATAAATATGCATCTATTTAAAAAGAACAACAGAAAACATGAGTAGAATCATTGAAAGTTTTTAGTGACAACGGAAACTGCCTCAAAAATACTTAAGTACTAGTCAAAACAAGTCTAGTTTAATTTCACAAGACCATACGAATGATAGCAAAAAATAAATTGCATTAGCTAAAACTTGAACAAATGACATCAATAACTAAAATTAAAATAAAAATTATATTTTAAGATTATCCAAAACATGAAGCACGATATTTTACACAAAAGGAAATACGAGACAAAATTTACTTTTTTTAATTCTAAGTCAACACCTTTGCCGGCCATGTTGTTTTGAAAAGAAAATCAGAAAATGACCTAGCTATTGCCAATGCTAAAAATAAAGAAGGAAATTTTCCCTTTAAAAAAAAAAAAAACTGTGAGGCTTCACTACACTTATGGAGTAATCTAACACTTCTGGCAGAGTCCTTGTAAGAAAAGTTCTCATATAGAGACTTTTTTCTAAGGTGACTCCCCACTGTACTCTAATTTTAAAGGAACCATGCAAAGTTCCTTGATCCTTGGGGAGGCAAAAAGTCATCACATTTACAGTTGCATTTTCAGTCTCTGACTTTGAAAACCAGCAACTATATTTGCTACAAATGCTTTCTTTCTGCGGATTTATCTTGAAAAAATCTGGTATGGACCCCACACTACTTCCTTTTACGTGTAAATTTCTTACTAGTTGCCTTAAGTGTTAAAAAAAGTGCTTGGAGTGAGCAAGGTAACAATTCAAATATTTACTCCCCTAATCTGCCACGAAACAATGCAAAAAATATTTTGCAATGGTTAATTTTCCAAGTATTGCTGATTTTAATATCATTCAGTGAATTTTTCGCAAAATATCGCCAATAGCGCCAAGTTGAACCCAAATTCAAAAAATAATTTTTTCGCCAAATTTGTCACCAATTTGGCGATATGTCGCCAAGTTGGCGTCAAACACTTGGCGACCAAAAGCTTGGCAACATATCGCCAAGTGGTCGCGCCAATTCATATCGCTTGAGTCTGCATTGAAATTAACACTGATTTACCCCAAAAAAGGGGTAAAACACCCCCTTGGGAGCATTCAAATGCAACCACAAGAGGAGGTGCACAACTAGACCATCCTCAGAGCCTACATACCAAGCTAGAAGCTTCTACGACATATAGATTTTGAGTTATGCGACCCACATACGCACACACGTACATACAGACGTCACGAGAAAACTCGTCGTAATTAACTCGGGGGTGGTTGAAAAAAAATTTTCGGCTGCTTATATATTGGTAGGTACATATGCACGTGCTGACAGGTCAAAAAAACTAAGGAATTTTCATTCGGGGGTGAGCAAAATCAAAATTTAGACTCAAATTTGAGTGATTTTTTTTTCGCGATCACAATACTTCCTTTACTACGTAAAAGGAAGTAAAAAGAGTAAATGTTCACTAATGTCTAATAAAAGACGAATTGTCTTCAGATCAGGGATTAAGAGATCTAAGTAATATGGTGTCTCTGCAGTGGCGGCTCGTCCATAGGCGCTGCGGCGCTGCAGCACCCCTAGTAGTTTTTCCAAAAAATACGCTTTTAAGTTATTATTTCATTCACATTTTTATTTTACTCTGATCCTGAGTGAATATAAATAATACAAAATCCACAGTTGGTCATCAAAGGAGATTTCGTTACACGCACGCCATTAAATTATCAGTCAAGTCAATCAATCTTTCTTACTGCCTCAACTCAAGTGCGAAAAAAAGTTTTCATTCTTTTCGTAAAGCGCTGCTCGGCGGCCAGCTCCTTTGAGCTCCCTGAAAAGCTTTCTACGCATGCTCAGCGTGACGTATGGTCAAGAGGGGGGAAGGATTTTTCAACCGCGCTGTGGGCTGCAATCGGTGCAGATCCCTGAGATGCTTTAGTGACCGATTATTCGCATAAGCATGCTGATTATTTTCTTTTCGCTGCTTTTTTTTGTTTCAAACTAAATATTTTTCAACTTTAGTAGTGTATGAAATGATGAGTGTTGAGCATTTGCCGGGTATTTCGTTTTCGCTGTTATCTTTGACCAAAAAAAATACTTTTAAGAAAAAAGTCGTCCTGTTTCGGATTTTAACATTGCTTAGGGCGCTTTTCCATTTGACGACACGACAACGACGAAAGTCGGACGGTAATACTGCAACGATAAGTACGGTGTCGTGTCGTCTATAGTACTGCTTTTCCACTCAAACGATATCGTTTCTCCGAACGGGTCATTTTCCACCGCATTTCATTTCGAAACAGCACTGTGTTCGCACGTATATTATTATGGCTGCTCAATTTAACAGATTACGACTACTATATTTGCTTTACCTCCGGAGAAAAAGAAAACAAATTAAGAGACGGTATTGAATGCACGATATTTTTACAGAAAGGTACATTGTAGGCGAGTTTTATACACTTTTCAAGAAATTGCAGAAATATTTTAGGTGATTTTAAATATTTTTACTAAATTTACAAAGAATAGTAAAAATTTAAAATCTGGACAAGGTTATTTAACACAAGTAGTTTAATCTAAAATGTACAATATATTTTTAAAGTTACGAACAATGCTCTTTGACCTTACCTGTTTCTTTCTTGTCTGTAGAAGATTTGCCATCATATTCCTCATCTAAAAATCTAAAAACTTCTTCCCAGGCTTTTTCCCTGTGAATTTTGTTTTTGTATAAAATATTTCGCTTGTCCCATAGACACAGTCGCTGCTCTATTAATTCACACAAAACAGATACGTCAAACTTGAATGCCATGACTACTGTGTTGCTCATCGAAGAAAGTTCAGAATGAAAATTTAGGCAGGGATTCAAGTGAAACAGGCCATCGCAAATTACAATCGCTACTGGAAATGAATTACATTAGAACGTTTCTTGATAAAAACATCGTGACGTCAGCGTGACGTTTGCCTATGAAAAACGAGCTAGATAAAACGTCACAGCCTACTTGGCGAATAAGAGGAGATCGCTGAGTGCTTGTGAGCTCTTATTGACTCCACCCGTAGTGACGTCATGCCAAGTTAAGTTGATGATAATGTAATTCACTTCCAGTAGCGATTGCAATTCGAAGCGATCGCAGTGCTGTTTCACTTGAATCCCTGCCTTAATCTTTTTTGAAGCATTAAAAATCGTCTGCTCTATAATTAATGAAACAACGTATAAAATAATATGATTAAAATCTTTTATTGCTACATCTTTTGTCAATCGTCAGCAAATTGAACCTTAAATTTATTAATGCTCAGATGTCGAATTTAAACGCCATTGCTATATTTCGAAGAAAGTAAACAGATGAATGAATGTCGTCCCGATTTTCAAGGCGAGACGGATGACATCCGACGCGAATGGGACGGCAAACGACATCGTTCGGTCGGAAACGACACAATCGTCTTTGAATCGGGAGATGGAAAAGCGCATAGCATATTTTAATGCATTTTGCGTGCGCCAATGTCGGAGGACGACAATCGTGCACGATTTATCGCTGTCGTGTCGGTAAGTGGAAAAGCGCCCTTACGCTTCGACAAATAGAAAGTTCTCTTACCAGAGAAAATTTTGCAAAGACATTCACTCGAAACATGTCAGATGATAAGTTAGCCTTAGTTATGCTCAGTGCAGAAAAAGGTTTGATCAAAAATAAAAAGTTAAAAATGAACTTGGAAAAAAAATTAAAAAAAGGCAAATGTACTTTGTTTTTAAATAATTTTAAATGTTTATTTATTGTTTTCCCACTTGTTTGAATTAAGGAAACATAAATTATATGCTTAATGATTATTATTTCAATATTGGTGCTTCAAAAACTTTTTTTTTTTGTACATATTGACGTACCCATACAATTTTTGTTACATAAAAAATTGCAGCACCCCCAAGTTTGAGAGTCACGAGCCGCCACTGTGTCTCTGCGTCATAAAACTATAATTTTTTCATGCCTACTAGAATCAGCGTAATTTGATGGGAGCAAAGGTAACACTTGCCCCCTATATAATTTCTTTTTTCGTACAAAAAGTGTTCCATCCTTTCTTTCTCTATGGACAAATTATATTATCATATAAATTGCATTAGCAAAATTAGACAGTACTTTCGTATACAAGGGAGGAAGGAGGGAGAGAATAGCATCACAGAATGCAAATGAAAATTTTCTGAATTTATTATTTTACGTTGAACATTTTTAATTTAAATTTCCTGAAAAATTGAAAAAATTCGATTTTTCAGGAACGAAAAAAAAAACCTCCGGAAAAACCACTTTGGTTTTTTTTTTCTATCGTTTCTATCTTTAGTCATGGGTCTTTCAGGTTTGCTTGTAGAACCGACAGACAGACCGACGGACATTTTTTTTCCATCGCAATAGCTTACTTTAAAAAAATTTTATTGATTTACTTAACACTTACTTATCATATTTATCAAAGGTGTTTTTGTGTGACAGCGCCCCAATTTCTTCAATAATTCACCAAATTTCAAAAGTTGATGCAACATTCTAAACGTTTTTTCCATCTCTTTCAGCGAAATAAAGAGACTATTCACAATCTGGAAACACCGATTTGTTCTGCCTTTTTTTTTTTTTTCCGAGAACTGCTTTAATGTATAGCATTCCACACGGGAAGCCAAGTAGTTCAGTTATAGTTTAAAACGCCTAAAAGAAAAAGACAAATACATCAGGGGAAAAAACGGACGGTTAATTTCTTTAAAACGATCAAACTAGGTTTAGCACACAAACTTCGTTTATTTGTCAAAGTATTAAAATTTTCCCTCGAGTAACAACTAATAGTTTATTTGATATACATAGAAAAAAGTAATCGAATGATAATCGTTGATCACCTTTCTCATTTGACTCCTAGATCTTTGATTTTTTTGTTTTTTTTTTTTTTTTTTTTCAGAAGCCATCAGCTTCAAACATACATGATGACTGCGTGCTATGCGCTTTGCCTCCTGACAAACACAGGACAGATTTACGGCACAGAGAGGATGAACTAATATCGGAATTCGAACCCGCGATCACTTGCTTACGAGGAGAGTACTCTACCTCTAAACTCACATAGACCCCATCTTTGCCATGTTGTCTTTTAGTCTAAACAATAGTGAGGTTCCTTGAAGTAAGAGCAAAGCAATAAGGGTTCTGTGAACCAAAAAGATTGGGAACAGCAGCGCCAGGGCGCCCTTAACTTAAAATTTTGGGAGGGAATGAATTCCCGATTTACCAAGTGAAACTTCGAATTTTAACGGATAGTAAAATATGAATAAGTCCACATGCTTACCCAGATTGAAAAGAGACGTTAAGTATTAGAGGATAAAAGAGAGAGAGAGAAACAATTGAAAAATTACGATTATGTATCCAAATTTGCCGAATCACCAGACACAATTTGCCGAATGAGGACACTTTTGGGAGGTCACAGTAACCGCTTATCGGGGCGCCATACTGTCCGTACTACGCACGATGATATTTTTTAGATAGTGTTATTGTATGGATCATGTTCTTGTTTCCTCTACATTTATCGTTACATCAAAATTAATCATCAAGTAAGATTTCAATGGTTTACTTTAAACAAGAATGGGTTTTACGTTTTAGAGTTGGACAAACTTCCTGAAAACATTATTTTCTCAATACAGTAGCCCCTATCGCGCCTCGTTATATCGCTCATTCGGATATATCGCTCTTTTCTTTTGTCTCCCCCTCCCCCAAAAAAAATTAGTTCGAAACCATTTTTGAGAAAATATGTAAGGTGCTCAGAAAATGTCTCTTCTCATTATCTTGTCATCATGACAATCGAAGTTCATTTCCGCTCTTTAATTGCAAGTGGGAGACAAGTAGTGTTGAAGGATAAATCCCGGCAAACGACTTTTGGATTCTTATTTCACCAAAACAGTAGGTTAATTTTATGTCTGTATACATATTTTTTAAGACCTGCACATTGTAACAACAACTGCGGTAAGTTATATTTTTTGTTACTTTTGACTGAAAAAAAAAATCTAATGTTCGAATAAATGAATTTTTATGTATGTGCACGTATAATTTACTTGCATGCTGGATAGAAAACTATTTTTAATGACCTCGGTTATATCGCGCTTTCGGATATATCGCGCTTTTTTCTTGTCCCCCGAAAAGCGCGATATAACGATGGGTTACTGCATTAACACTTTCTCTGCAACTCGTCTCGTGCCACTATTGTGGCACTCGAAGATAGGCACCGCATACCACTGACACTGACGCCCGTGTCTTTGGTAGAGTATCCATGTCTTTATACAACGCTTCCTCAATACTTCGTATTGTAACGAGTCCGTAGCACCTTCAACTTTCTTCAAATGAGCAGTCCAATCTTGAGGAAGTAACTATAAATTTATTTACAAGTATATACACTATTTACAATAAAGCGGGAATCAATTGCTAAACATCCAGCAATTAGGTAGCAAAACAGTACACTGTACTCTCAACAGTAACTTAGCACCACGTATCTAACGTGAACAGTAATTAAGCAATTACAAAAGCAAAACAAACATCCGCCCAAGCGAATATAACGAGCGAGCTTCTCAGAATCCCATCTGAGAAAAACTGACTGACTTGTGTTCAAGGCCAGCTTTTTATACTCTGAAGGACATTTCTACTACGTTCTAGAAATATCTGGAGTATTCTGTTTCATTGATAAATTCGAACAATCCATTCACGAAACTTCTAGTAAAAAGAAAACAAAAACACACTCAGCGCGAAAATGTCTTCACGCTTATTAAAGTTAGGGCAAGTGTAAAAACTGCAAAGTGTTACAGGGCCGGTATACAAGTGATAAAAGTGATATCTTCAGATACTTTCGCAACATGACGTCAGATAAAACCAAAACTAATGAAAATAAAGCAAGGCAGGAAAAACCACAACTATTTACAAGATTTGTAACATTGCCCCCTTCCCAAGGACTGCACGTCCCGGGCAGTACAATCCCCAGAAAGGAAGCAAGGGAAAATTTACAGATGCACACATTACATGATAACCAATCGTAAACAGGATAAACAATAACAATGAGAACATGAAAGAAATAATAACATTGATAGAGAAATATTACAAACAATTAAAGGCAAAAGTTATTTACAAAATTTACAAACAAATTACCATGGTA
>JAXGGA010022833.1:0-14369 GCA_038373865.1 Uloborus plumipes
GGATCTCGACGATGCATTGTTGTCTTCAAATTGTCGAATTGTCAGCAAAATGTGCCGAATACGGAAACTATTTGGAGGTCACGGTGGCCTCCCGTGACCTCCCATCGGGGGGCTCTTGTCTCCGTCGCGAAAGTTTCTTCATCGGCGATTCAGAGAACCGCTGAACGCCGAAGTAATACGCCTCGGCGGAACCGTCAGATCAGCGGCAAGCAATAAAAAGGGGAAAAATGTGTCGTCACAATGCAAACACGACAGAGCCGGACAGAGTAAGAATGATGGCAGGAAGGATTTGTCACGCACTGGTCGACAACGCCGACACACCCAACCACCTGATAAACACATCTTTCACCTTTCCGCTAAATACTCCAGTAACCAAGGCAGCGACATCGAAGGCAAAACATCGATGTTGGAAAATAATAACATCGATAGTGTTGATACTAGGGATGCACCGATAAGCAAATTGGCCGATTACCGATTAATCGGCTGTTGATAATCAGTCGATTAATCGGCTGAGTCGATTAATGATAAGGATAATTGTTTTTCTACTACCAATTTTTCCATCACTTTTTTTATCTCTAAAACAATTCCAAGTTTAGAAATAGTAAGTAATTTATTTCTGGGAGAATATTTTTTTTTTTCATTTTCCTAGTTTTCACAAAATAATTTCAATATTTTATCAAATTTCTTAGAACCCATTTTCATATTAGTGTCAATAATATTATTCACACATTGTTAGTTATGTCAATTGGAATTAAAAAATTTATAAAGAAAGGAGGGGTGGGGGAGTGTGTGGTGAAAACTTCAATTTAGGAGTACTTTTAATTCATATATCTTAGTAATCAGTAGCAATTTAATTCAATACTTTTATTCTCTGAAAATGAGAGGTTATCTGAAAGCACTGTGCTAAGGAGAAAACGATCGCCACATGAAAAATGTTGCATCATTGTCTATGTAAATTTATTCAAAGTAGGAGAATTCATTTTTAAAAAAAATTTTCTCAACTGTGAGGATTATTGTTACTGTTAATAAAATTATTCATCATAGTTTCCCAGTGAAAGTATACTTTAAAGAATAATATCTGAAAAATATTTTTCAACCGATTAATCGGCGAGATTTTGCCGATTATTAATAATCGGCAAAGTAGCCGATTATGGCCGATTAATCGGTGCATCCCTAGTTGATACATCGACCAAAAAACATCGATCTTTTTTTTTTTAATTTCTTACACGTTTGGATGTACAGTCATTCAGTTACTCCCCATTACAATCATTTCTCTTTATATCACTCAATTAGATTATCTTTCTCGTCTCCTGGAAAAACATCAACCGTTAGATATCAATGTCAAATGAGAAAACTTTTTTCTGTGAGATAACGGTTGATTAAAAGTATAACTAACTTTTTGTCGCGTATTTTTCTAAAACTAGTTTTTTGCTGAAATGTAAAACATCATCGAAAAAAATATCAAATGCAAAACAACGATGTTTAAAAATCATTGACAGTAAATCAACGTTAGTTATTTGAAAAAAAATCCTATTTGGTAGATATTGCAACTAGTGAATAAAGAAAGATGAATCTTCTTCATCGCATGTTTTTATTGTTTATTGCTAAAATGTAAAAAAAGACATCGAAAGAAGAAAAAAACATTGAACGCGAAACAACGATCATTAAAAGACATAAAAAAGACGGCAAAAAATTAAATGCTTCAGAAACATCAATAATAATCATAGAATTTTTTTATCCAATGAGGTTAATATTGCAGCTTTTGATTAAACATGAAAACTTTTCAATAAGTATAGTGATCGTATATTTTTCTAGAGACTTCTTTGCTGGAAAAAAAACATCGAAATCGAAACTAACATCGAACCCAAAACATCGATGTTGGAAAAACATCGAACCTCAAACATCGATGGTAAAAGCATCGATGTTTCCAAAACATCGACATCGATGTCGCAGCCAGGGCCTGATTACTGAATAGGCCAACTAGGCCGCGGCCTAGGGCCCCCACAGTTTAGGGGCCCCCAAATGGCTAAAATTGCTGTAGTCAATGCATAAATTTATTTTATCCTATGCCTAAAATTGTAAAGCCTCAGTACAGGGGGCCCCAAAAAAGTATTTGGCCTAGGGCCCCGTGATATCTTAATCGGACCCTGGTCGCAGCCCTACCAGTAACCATATACATCGCCGTTCGCGTCAAATCGGGTAGAGCTCATTTTTTGCTGAGTGGTTTGAACGCAGAATTGTCATAAATCGAAAAGACCGCGAAATTTTGCCCTTTAATTTCGTTTTTGTCGATTTTATCAGTTTACTAGCTTATTACCCGGCGTTGCCCGGGTACTTATTAATATAACATAGTTTTAAAACAAGTATTTAAATGAATTCTACCCACATAGGCATACTTATTTCGTGCTAAAACGAAATAGGTGAGCCTTAAATTGATAATGCATTATTAATCGTCATCTTTGTTGGAAAATACTCACATTTAAATGTGTTAGATTTTATCTATTTGTATGCTTAAAGGCTTATCTCTATTACTCTATTTAAAATGGAAAGAAAATGGCCATTTTGGGACAAAAAAAAATTTGAATTTTGAGGTCAAATTTTGACCCTATGTGCATTCTACTGCATCGAGAAACCTTTGTGCCAAGTTAGGTGAAAATCCGACGAACACTTCAATAATATTTACATTGGCAGTTTTAAAGTAGACAAATTTCCCTACAATATGAATCCAAAAACATCTTTTTAGACACAATAGTTTTCGAGATACTATCGTCCCCGCTTAATCGGGTAACGGACGAACAAATACCCCGCTTATACGAATAAAATATCCCGGAACCGATGCCATAGATGTAATGTTAAAGATCCCCGTTTAATCGAATACCCCGTTTAATCGCATAATATTTCTTGGAACCGACAGTATTCGTTTCAGCGGGGCCGACAGTGTCGCCTCTTAAAGTTATTTTTTTCGAACATCACAATTTTTCGCAATTTCGAAAAATTCAATTCGAGTGCGAAATTTCCTATTCCAGTGATTGCGAAAAATTGAGAGGTTCGAAAAAATAAACTTTAGGAGGCTACATCTCGAGAACTATTGGGTCTAAAAAGATGTTTTGGATTTATATTGCAGTAAACTTTGTCATCGAATGTCTGCATCCATAAGCGCACTTTTTTTTTTGCATTGAAAAAGGCGTTCCTTGTAACGCCGAGACACGTGTCTGCAGTACCCCTGCGTATTTATGCTTTTCTAACGTTGTATGTACACTTTAAAATTATTTTATTTTAAATTGCGGTGCAATAAGCGTCATACCGAGTTCTCGGCGAAAGTAACAAAAAACGCGCTATGAATAACACTTCATAAAAAATGACAACCAAAAGTGCAAAAGCGGCCATTATTTTTGTTGATTCGAAATTCCTATACTAAAATGCAACTTAGCTTGGCACTGACGTCACTACGGGCGGAGCCAATAAGAGCTCACAAGCAGTCAGCGATCTCCTCTTATTCGCCAAGTAGGCTGTGACGTTTTATCTAGCTCGTTTTTCATACGCTAACGTCATGCAAACGTCACGCTGACGTCACGATGTTTTTGTCAAGAAACGTTGCATTTTAGTATATACTACACTGCAAGGTTGCTTGACAAAAACATCGTGACGTCAGCGTGACGTTGGCCTATGAAAAACGAGCTAGATAAAACATCACAGCCTACTTGGCGAATGAGAGGAGATCGCTGACTGCTTGTGAGCTCTTATTGGCTCCGCCCGTTGTGACGTTCAGTGTCAAGTTAAGTTGCAGTCTAGTATAGTCTAAAGCAATGCACTGCAAAACATGAACTGTTGTTTTTACAGTATAATACTGGCAGCCGAGGTTCCAACTTAAAACTGTAAAATGCACCGTAATAAACTGTAAAACTAGTTACAGTGAAATCTGTGTATAACGATACTCAAGGGACCGAGAAAAAATATCGTTATAGACAGATCATCATTATAGACAGTTTGAGCAAGAGTAGATGAGAAGTTGGCTGGGACCAAACCAAAATATCGTAATAGGCAGGTTTATCGTTATGTACAGTATCGTTATACACAGGTTTCACTGTATTTCAGTTTCTTACTGTAAAGTTAGCAATTTGACAGTTTATTACCGTAAAATTTAGCTGTGCTTTACTGTAAAAACAACAGTATAATACTGGCAGCAGAGGTCTGTTTCAAAAATAAAATGCACGGTAATAAACTGAAAAATTTGCAATTGTACAGTTTAGTACAGTTAAATGAGCAATTTTACAGTTTATTACGAAAAACTAGCTGTATTATACTGTAAAAATAGTCTTTAAGTTAGTTTAAAAAAACTAAAAAAATACGCTTTTAGATGCACTTATAATGTATCAACATGCAATATAGTAACATAGTTTATATACCGTCGGTTCCAAGAAATATTATTCGATTAAGCGGAGTATTCGTTTAAGCGGGGATTTTTAACATTGCGTCTATGGCATCTGTTCCAGGATTTTTTATTCGTATAAGCGGGGTATTCGATTATCCGTTACCCGATTAAGCGGGGACGACAGTAGGGGAAAGTTGGGTAAAACCGGGTAGTCGGGAGCAAACCGGGTACCCCCTTCTAGCCTCTGTAAGCGCTGCAATCGCGTGAAAAACAGAAGGACTACCTTCCACGTTGATGAAGAAGCAGTGGCGATTGCATCAGAACGCAATAGACACGCTTATCTCGTTCCTGTGAAGGAAATACTATTTGAGTGGTTTTTGCTTACGATTTTTGAGCGAAACAAAACCGAATTGTACTACGTTCCTGTTTCTGCAAGAATAAAGGCATGTAGCTCTCTTTGTACAGCATTTAATTACTTTCATTATCATTGTAAGTATTTGTCTGTAGCGTTCTGTATAGTCAAGTGACGCCATGTCTTATGAAAGCTTTATGTGCGGGGTGAATCCGGGTACTAACCGAGGGGCAAAACCGTGTACCCGGTTTCACCCCTTGATTTTTAAAACATTAGTCTATTATATAATGAAAAAACAATTTTTATTTAACCAAATTATTTTTTAATGAGGTTTCAAGACAAGATATATTAAAAAATAATATACAAATATTATCCCCCCCCCCGGGGGGGTCTGGAATTAAATTTCTTTTAGGGGCTGAGGAGAACAGTGTTTATGTTTAAAAATTTTTTTATTTTAGTGTTTATTTGACCAATTTGTGTTCAATTACTACAGTCTATTATATTCCTTATTCTAGGACTCAGGATGCGCAGAGCCTACAAGCTCTTTGGCAGTGCCTTTTTGAAAGCAGTTGTAATGCAAACAGCAACAAATAGATTCAAACACACAGGCATATATCTACTAAACAGAAACATATTTCCAGAACACATCTTCGCGCCATCACTGACCACAGATAGACCAATGCCTGAACCAAGACCTAAAGAAAACGCAGAGGAAGCTCCAAGTAGTCCACACAGCCAAGATCAAGACTCTACGAACAATGAAGATTTGACACCTGCAGCAAGCGTTCCTAATGTGTCAACACCATCGAATCTAACAGTTTCGGAACCCGAACAAATCAATTTACCCTGCAGTTCTAAGTCCATGTCTCCTAAACCTATTCTAGATGCATCATTCAGTGTTTCACCTTCCGAATTAATGCCTCTACCGTACACTGAGAGAAAGACAAGAGCGAAGGAGGATAAGAGAAAAGGTAAAACTGTAACTTTGACTGGCTCCCCATACAAACGTCAACTTCAATCTACACTAGAAGCGAAGAAAAAGGAAAATGATAAAAAGAAGACCAAAGGTGGACACAAAAAAAAAAAAAAAAAAACCTGATGGAAAGAAAAATGAATCAAAGAAAAGGCAACAGCAAAAAATTAAGTCTAAAGACAGTTAAACTAACTTACAGCTCATTAATGTGTCCTTGTGATATTATGTGTGTGTGGTATTTTATGACAGCAGTTAACACGTGTTGCTAAATAAAACTTGAATTTTGTGGAAACTTTTAAATTTTTTATTTTCCCATAGCAATAACATATCTACCCGGTTTTACCCCACTAGTGGGGCAAAACCGGGCAAAATGACTTTTTTTTACAAAAAAATTTGTAAAAATTCAGAGAAAAAAACTGAAATGTTTTCAAGACTGCGGCTCCATTAACAGATAAGTAGAGCATACTTCTGCCAAATTTTGTTCCTCTATGTTAAAAACTGAGTTTTGGGGGCCTTCAAACCTTAGGTACCCGGTTTTACCCTACTTTCCCCTACTATATTTTAGCCTTTAATATTAATATGTGACTTTTAGTATATGACTTTTATCTTTGCAAAGAACGTGAATTTTATCTTTTATTAAGAGTTACATGCAAACAACTGCAACACTTGAACACATCAACATGTAGTAATACAGTTTAGCCTTTAGTATTAATAATAGTATTTTGTAAAAGAACGTGCTCTTCAACTTTTATTCAGAGTCACATACATTCTGACAAACCCACAAGTGAAACTGATAAAAGCGTACTGTCTGTTTGCGTATTGTGCGCATGGCATCCACGAACGCTTCCATTTGAAAAAGGGGATATAGGTTTAGGATGCGCACTTCCCGATGCCTTCAGTTTTTGTTCGCTTGCTACTTCCTCGTTGCATTTCCCCCTATTTCGAGAGAGTCAGAACAGACTTGGCGCGTGCGCAGATTCGACGGAGGTCTCGTGAAAAAATGTTACTTTTTAGTAGGGATGCACCGATAAGCAAATTGGCCGATTAACGATTAATCGGTTGTTGATAATCGGCCGATTAATGATAAGGATGATTGTTTTTAATATTGCCAATTTTACCATCACTGTTTCAACTCTCTTTTCAATTCCGAGTTAAGAAATAGTAAGTAATTTATTTCCAAGAGAAGATTTTTTTTTTCCATTTTCCTAATTTTCACAAAATAATTTTAATATTTTATCAAATTTTTCAAAACCAATTTCCATATTATTGTCAAAAGAAAACATTAACACATTATTAATTATGTTAATTGGACATAAAAATTCAAAAAAGGGGAGGGGGAGTCTGTGGTGAGCCCTCCAATTTATGAGTACTTTTAATTCACATTTTTTAATGATTAGTAGCAATTTAATTCAACTTTTATTCTTTGTGAAAATGAGAGGTTATCTAAAAGCACTGTACTAAGGAGAAAACTCGCCACATGAAAAATGTGTTGCAACATTTTCCATGTATATTTATTCAAAGTTGGAGAATTAATTTATTAAAAACTTTATATCAACTATGAGGATTATTACTGTTTATAAAATTATTCATCATAGTTTCTTAGTGAAGGTATACTTTAAAGAATAATATTTGAAAAATATATTTGGCCGATTAATCGGTCTAACTTTGCCGATTGTTAATAATCGGCAAAGTGGCCGATTGATCGGTGCATCCCTACTTTTTAGTGTTGATAACATTCACTTTTTACTGTAGTTTCAGCCTCATCGGTTCATCCCTGTCCCCCGACGATGAATTCCACAGGTGCAAAGCGCGAGATTTCCTCCCAATCGCCTCTCGGGCCTATTCCAAATGCAGAGCAGTTCGAGGAGCGATTATGACGACGTGGGCGTTCAGACACAGATGTCGACACAACAGTAGGCTGTTACCGGATGCGCGTGGGTTGACGAGATGTAACAAGTTCAAGAAAGGTATCAGAGGCACCTTCGTCGGAATATACAAGGGGGTGGATGATCGTTAAGCGAAATGGACGACTTCTCCGTTTAATCTGTCTATCTATGCATATATAAATGGATGTATGCATGTATGTTTGTTCCTTATATTATACAAATCCACAATTTTCATCGGATTTTCGTAAAACTTGGCACAGAGGTTCCTCGATGCACTAGAATTCATCAAGCGGGTTTTGAAATTTTTACAAAAAACCCCTAAAAGTTCAAAATTCAAATTTTTGTCTCAAAATTTGAATCATTTTGTTTCAATTTTGAATACATAGAGCAATAGAAATAAGCCTTTAAGCATACAAATGGATAAAATCTAACGCAATTAAATATGAGTATTTTCCAACAAAGATTACGATCAACAATGCATTATCAGATTCAAATACCGTTGTGCTTATTGATGTAGAGAAAATTACAACGTTAACAAGGCACAAATAAGCAGGGACACTGCAGACACGTGTTTCGGCGTTACAAGGCACGCCTTTTTCAATGCAAAAAAATTTGTGAGCTTATGGATGCACGCATTGAAAAAGACGTTCCTTGTAATGCCGAAACACGTGTCTGCAGTATCTCTGCTTATTTGTGCCTTGTTAACGTTGTAATTTTCTCCAAATGCATTCTCAATTTAAGGTTCGCCTAGTTCATTTTAGCATGAAATAAGATAAGCAATTATAATTAGCTATGTTTGTATTAATAAGCACCCGGGCAACACCGGGTAATAAGCCACTACTAATATAAATCTGAAGAGAGTTCGTTTATTTGTTTGAACGCGCCAATCTCAGGAACTACTGGTTCGAATTGCAAAATTATGTTTGTGTTGAATAGTTCATTTAATCAGGAAGGCTTCAGACTACATCACATCACGCTATATGTAAGGAGTTATTATTATAGTTTTAAAACAATAATGGCACGAGCGGATTAGTTTCCACTCTTCTCGAGAGATGGCGTTCATTAAAAGTATTGTTTTGGCAACTGATATAGAAAGAGCGGGCTGTTTAGCGAGCAGCCGTGGCGGCGAGTTTGCTCTATCGAAGTTGCTCTTAAGTCGAAGTCTCCCGAGTTGCTCTACCGAAAGCAGATGCGTCACTTGACATCGCTTTCATTTCTAAGGTAGCCCGTACAACGCCGGGCCATGCAGCTTGTTTTCTGTAAAACCAGTTGCGTTGCACCTCGAAAATGAAAGTTCTGTCAAGTGACGCAGCTCCAACAATCAGCCTTAAATAAAAAGAAATATACAGACTTATATTAATTCACAGTAAAAGTTAATTAGAAATTTTTTTCAAATGTATCATTAAAATATTTAAAGTCATTGAGTATTGAACGGCTTCTTTTTACTTTTAGTAAATCCTAATATAGAAGGATTTTATACTTGCGACTAATTGTTGAGATTTGTTTAAAAATTTAAGCAGAATTGCTTTGAAAACTGGGCTAACATTTTAGTAACTATTTTTACAGCATACCAAATTTATTTGAAGGAAAATTTGTTAAATCATTTTAATTTAACTTATTAGTTTAATTGTTAAGAAACATAATTAATAAATCCATATAAATAAAGCAAAGAATATGTATGTTTATGTGTGTGTGTACCTTATACAAATCCACAGTTTACGTCGGATCTGGACGAAATTTGGCAGGGATATACTTGGGCACCTGGGAAGGATCATAGAGAGGTTTTTCAGCGGGAAAAAAGTACCGATCCGTTCGAATTTCGAATAAAAGACTTCAAAATGGCTCTATCTAGCGAAATACTTATCGGATCTTCTCGATCTTGGTCTCATTCGAAAGAACGCAAAAAATACCGTATAGGTGAGTTTCCTTCCTACGGTTTTCAAAACCACTAATCGATATCTCCACCCTGAAAAAAGATACGGGCTTTTAAAAGAAAGCGGAATTTAATTTTTAATTGAAAATCGATGATCGTCTGCGCGTGAAAAAAATCTCATTAATGATATCTATGATCTATCTGTTGCCATTTTGGCCCGAGAGCTGCAAAAATAAAATTCTTAAATTGCTTTTGCCATTAGTGCCATTTTTGAAGGGAAAAACACTACTTTCTCCAAATCAAAGAAAGAGAAAACGCTGCCATTTTGAATACGGGTTACATTAAAGTTCTAACGCTTGTTTTCAGTAAGGGCCCTGCTCCACATCAGCGTAAAACGCGACCGAAACCGAAGGCAGAAACCGAAAATCCGGGTACTTTCCATAGGAACACTATGTAATCCATTTTACGTTTCTGCTTTACGTCAATGTGGAGTAGGGCCCTAAGACTTTTATTTTATTCTGTTGCCATTTGAAAATGTGGTGCTCTTAAGTGCTAATGATGGTTTTTTGTTTGAATTTCTTTTCTCAATTATAATTAATAAAACCACATTTTTTGTCATTTCTTTTATTCTAATCAATATTTTTTATTTATTTCTGTTGCCATTTTGAATATCTGTTAATGAGTAAAATTCTAATACGTAATTATTTTTAGAAAGAAGTTGTTTTGGCTGCTATCCAAATTCTAAAACAACTTTTTCACTTAGAATGTTATTGTAATTTTTGCAAGAAAAATGAGCAGTACGGAAATAATTGCTTTTCGTAGGGATTTTTTCCCTATTTATATAAATGTGAAAACAACAAATAGATTTAGAATTTTATTGTTAATTTTGGATTAAGAATGAGCAGTTTGGAAAGTATACCGTAAATTTTTCATTTGTCATTTAATTCATTATTCGTCAAAGTGTTAACATGCGCTACTTGACATCGCTTTTATTTCTGAGGAAGCCCGCGCATCGCCGGGCCACGCAGCTAGTATGATGTATAAATTAGAGTTTAAAAATATTTCTGTATCAGGAAACCAAATGTGTCAGAAAACGTGTCAAACTAAGGACTGTATTTCACAATAATATCAATTTTTGACAGGTTTTTGACGTTTTCAACAGGTTTTTGACAGTTCTCGACTAGTTTTTGACACGTCATGTCGAAATCAATTTTTGACGTCAAAAACTCAACCCTGTAAATGACCCCTATGTTTCCTTTAATTAATTTATTATGATTATTGAACATTACATGCATTTTTTAGGTTCACACACTTTTAATGATAAAAAAAATAAGAATAAAAAGATGCAATCAAAGTAAAATTTAGCTAATAAAAATTAAAAATAATAATTTTAAAGCAAAAGTTGCGATAACTGTAGATTTATTTACAACTGTTACAGATCTGAAAGATTTTTTTTTTCTTGGTAGTGAATTTTGAACGTTTATGACATTTTTCGCGTGGTGAGTGGCATGGCAAGAACAGAAGAGTTCGTAAGCAAGCAAAATATTATGTCTGAGGTCGCCTGTGACCCCCCTAGTCTTGTATGTAACAAATGCAAATTCGGGAAAAATAAAATAAAACAAAAACAATATAATAGTATTATTTAAACAAGAATAAAAGTCACAAAATGCCATAAAAAGCAAATGGTTGAGAAACAAGATATGAAGGGTTTGCTGCAAAAAAAGAGGTAGCTCCAAATTTCAATTTTTACAAGGTCTGCATTCAAACGTAAAGCATCAAACAACATTTTATAAATTTTAATGCTTGCGGGAGTCCTCTTGTATAACTGTGCTGGGAAGCCTGAAAATAAAAAATAAAAAACGTGGATGGATTTAAGCTTTAATGCAATTTTATCCTCCAATACAAACCTTTTCAAAACATTGTAATTGGAGCTGCCTCATTTTTGCAGCAAGCCCTTCATATATTAAACAGAAATTGCATTGGAGTCAAACGTGGATCCAGAGGAGGGGGGGGGTCACGGGGGTCATGACCCCCCCCCCCCCCTTAGCGACGAAATATAGCATAAAACTACATTTTTTGGTCTAATATCACGAAAAAATTTCCCTTTGACCCCCTCCTTAACCACAAGCTGGATCTGCCCTTGATTGGGGTCATATATGACCCCAGAAGCCCACGAGGGCGAAATACCAAAAACGCGCACACCTGTTGAATCTAATTCCTCAGTCTGTTTTCCCGCGCTTTTGACCATGACCATCATTCCCTTTTCCTTTCATTTCCGGTCCCGTTATTCCGTAAATAGCATTTGTCTGTTGCCATGGAAACGTCGCGGTTAATAACAGTGGCAGGAATGTTCCTTTAACTAAAATATTGATTTGACGGAGAAAGGGAAAACGTCACAATAAAAACCAAACCGCAGTTTTCAGTTTATTAAATAATCTTTCAATCAGTTTAAAAAATACGCTTTTAGATGCACTTATAATAAATGCATCAACATGCAATATAGTTTAGCTTAGTAGTATTAATATAGTTTAGTAATAAATACTATTATTAAACCAAATGGTTAATAATAGTATTAAATATATTACTTTTGCATCTGCAAAGAACGTAAATTTTATCTTTCATTCAGAATTACACACAAACAACTGAAACACTTAATCCATTAACCTGCAATATAGTTTAGCCTTTAGTATTAATAATAGCATTAAATACATTACTTTTACATTTGCAAAGAACGTGAATTTATCTTTAATTCAGAGTTAAATACATACACACAAACAGGGGTGCCCCCCCCCCAAGCTCAATGGCGCAAATTCCCCCCCAAAAATTTTCACAACCCTATTGTGCTTTTCATTTTTATCCCTCTTTTTTACTTTATTTATTTTTTTAAACATAATTTATTTATTTTTTTAAATATTTTGTTTTTGATATTTTTATTTATTTTTTTTTAATTATAATTTTTTTAAATATATATTATCATTTTTTTAAAAGTACTGAGTATGCGCAGAATAGAATCGCTTTTTTTCTCTTCCAGATATTCCAAGCACACACACACACAAAATAAATAAACAAATAAATAAAAAATAATAATAAAGAAATAATTGAAATTAAAAAAACAAATTAATGAATAATCTTCATTTTAAAAAAATTAATCAATAATTTAAATAAGTAAATAAGTTTTTAAAAATCCCCCCCCCAAAAAAAATTTTGATGGCGCAACTTGCGCCATAATCCCCAGGGTTGTTTGATTTTGTCCGGGGCGGAAAAAACCGCCCCAGACAAAATAGCATTTTGTCCATTTCGTAAATTTTGTCCACTTTAAAGAAAATGACAGTTCTTGATTAAAAAATCCAAAGTTTAAAAGTAATGTTTTAAAATATTGATTTTTTTTCAATGAGGTACTAGTTTTACTATCAAAATTAGCACACATAATTATGTATACCAACAAATATTTAATAAACAACAGATACTCTAAAAATATAGTATCTGTATCTGTATAAAATAAATGAATATTAACGATAAGATTTAATGCTTACGAGGGCACACATCAGCAGTAAATAATTTTAAGATGTTTATTTTTTGTGAAGGAGTTTCATTGCCAACAATAAAAGTGTATATAAAATATAAACCTATAAATGAAAATTTTAAAAGGTTTTAGTCTCAAAATAATAAAAACCCGATAAAGTAAACATTATTTGATGTCAAGAAATTTTTTTTTGCCATGAAATGAAATATGTTCCTGTTATAACATTAATATATCCATAAAACAATGCTGTGTACATAAATATTTTACAACGGGGCAACATTCATTAAATCGTCAAAAAATAGAATGTAAAATGACCAAATGAATCGAAAATAAACCAATATTTCTTGTAGCATCTAATGTATTTTCAAATACAAATGATATACATTTATGTGTGTATTTAATTAAAACAAAATTTAACCATAGAATTTATGAGAAAATATCATATAAAGTTTACTTTTTAAGGGATTGTAATGTGTTAAATATCTAAGGTGACAGAACACTTTAATTTCTTTTTAAAAATATGTATTTAAAGAAAAACACTTTTTTTTTCTATTTGTCTACTTTATAATAATGTAATTACACTCAATAGTTTATTCACTGTGTTAAATTTTATTTCTAAAATAAACTCCCCAAAAACAACAGTGTTGTAAAAAAATCCCCCGCCAAGAAAACCTTAAATACTCAGCCTTAAAAAGTTATGATATCGAGTTTTCCCGCCAAGTTTGTGCCAAACTACAACTAACCTGTATGTATAGTTCTTTTAAATTGTTTTCTGTCCTGTCAGGCGGGAAGCTTTGTCTTGTGAGGTGGTTGCTTAATAAGTAAAAACTTCCCGCCTGGCAGGACTGAAAACAATTTAAAAGAACTATACATACAGGTTAGTTGTAGTTTGGCACAAACTTGGCGGGAAAACTCGATATCATAACTTTTTAAGGCTGAGTATTTAAGGTTTTCTTGGCGGGGGATTTTTTTACAACACTGTTGTTTTTGGGGAGATATCACATGTTTTTGCATTAATATTATTTCTTTGCCTGTTTTTTTTTTTTTTTTTTCTCTCTCTTCAAAATTTATTTTGCATGTTTTTTTTTTTCCTTCAACATTTTTCTTGGCGGTCCAACATATGTGGTTTTCTTGGCATGCATTTGGTGCAAAAATTCAAGGATCTTCTTCAGTCTAGGATAAATTTGAAATCAATCACAATGTACCACCCGAACCGACGCAAAACAAAGCTAGTTGCTAACAATACTACGATTACATAAAGAGTTTAAAAAAAAAACCCCAACCCTTACTGCCGATCTCATATTAAAATGAACTAAATTGAAGATCCCTTTTAAAAGCCTTATGCAATAAAATCAATTACAAATATTTTATTTGTTAACAAATAGAAACT
>JAXGGA010022834.1:0-14367 GCA_038373865.1 Uloborus plumipes
GTATTGATTAATGGTGACTGGAGGTGTTAAAAATGTCGTGGTCACAAAGTCCTCCAAGTGAAACGATACCTCTGGGGGTGCTAGGGCCTATAGTTTGCTCGACTCTAGGTTCTGGTTCAAAATTAAGAACAGAGCGCTCTTCAGAGCCCTATCCCGGTTAAACCACTAAGCTGGTAGGTACGGGGGACGCTGGAGGGTGAAATGAAATGAAATGTCAAAATCCCACTCTTCACCTTAACACCTCCCCCGTCTTTTTCATATATCACGCTATTGTTTTTTAATGTATTTTTTATAAAAATGTTCTTGTTATACGCCCCTTTCTCCTTGTCGGTAATTGTTATACAATTTGGCAACCCCTCTCCCCCTCAAAGAATGACTTCATTTATGGACAACTTTTAAATGAAAGCAACATGTAATCGAAACATAAACAAAAATGTTGATTTTTACAAGTTTGACCCTACTAATGCAAATTTAACTTGTAAGGATGTAATAAAGTTTTTTTTTATGCAACTAATATAAATCAGTCGAAAGTTCTGATGTTTTAATAATTCAATATCATAGAGATTAACTGAATGTGAAGTAAAAGTTTTATGTGAAATAAATCATAATATTGTACATCTTGAATACTTAAACTTGTGCCAGGTTTTATTGTAATTATTTCACCAATATGCGTAAATATACCTGCAGGCATTTAATAAAAAACTTCCTTGTCTGTCTGACATGCTTATGGCCTTTTCACAATGATTATATTAGCATTTCAAATTGAATGACGTTCATAAAAATGTTTTTACTAGTACTTTGACCAACAAAATGAGCTCCCCCTCCCCCTTTATTTGTTCATCCATTCCCGAGGCAATTATTTCCTCAACAGAAACCAAAAAGAGCAATTTTCAAATTTCAAGGAGGGGAAAACAATGTGTAACTGATTCATTTTTGCATTGAAATGAGTAGGAACGAATCAGGACTTTGTGAAAATGATGGATAAATGTAAACGATGCATAAACAAGAGAGACTTTACTTTCACAAACATTAAAAACTTCTGAAACTGATTTGCATTACAAATTAAGTAACTCATTTTTACTTTTTGCGTTCCTTCGGCTAAAATTAAAAAAATTAAATCGTCCCATTGACTTATTTTATGTTTCAATGTTTTGTACTTCAAATATATGCAAAAGTAGCTTATCTGTTTGTATCATTTTAAAAAATATTAATTTATTATTTTAAATTTATTATTATCATCACTATTGTTTTAACAATTACAAAATCTTAGCTATAAATTATTTAATCCAGGCTGTTAATTTAGTTCTCCAGAGCTTTCAATGTATAGATATAGAGGTAAAAAAATTGAGTGCTTCGAAGCATCAATATTTTAGTTGATTACCATTGATGTTTTAAGTTAAACATCAATGTTTTCTCATTTATGTGTCACCTTTTACTAGGTTTGTGAATGCTTGATCTTTTTATACTTCTCATCACTGAGCTTTGTAAAATCTTTTAAGTATTGCTAATTAAGTTTTATTCAAGCAATTCTTAAAATTGAGTTTTATTTTGTTTTCATCATAGCAAACTTTTTATTTTCATTTTAACTCTCTCCTCCTCTCCCAGTACATAAGCTATGGCTACGGTTTTTACTCTGCCTGATAACACATTCTGTAAATAGATTTTCTGGAAGTTGCTGGAGAAAATGTCTCTGCATTTATACTTTTGAGACAAAAGTAAATAAAAATAAAAATGGATGTATACTTCATGGTTCTATGATGTATGTTGTACTGAAGGTTTTTTGAAAGATGCTTGCTAGAATAATTCAATATTTGTGTCTTTATAGAGTTAACAGCTTATTAAAATAAGTCATTTTAGTTTACAGAGATAAAAACACTCCAGATCCCTTTGTTGAAGATTTTTCTAAGCTGTATGATGATGGTGAAGCTGCACGGGCAGCTCTTCCTAACCATGTTTATATGGATTGTATGGGTTTTGGAATGGGTTGCAGCTGCCTTCAGGTCACGTTTCAAGCCTGCAATATCAATGAGGCCAGAAATTTGTATGATCAGTTAGCTCCAGTTGGTGCCATTGCAGTATGTATAAGTTTCAATGTGTCTTTTATCTTGTTTTTATTATTTCATCATAAAATGTACAGTTCAACTTGGTAATCTTATTTATAGTGACTTGCTTTCCTTTAACATAAAGAAAATTCTAGTCCTTTTATATCCCCGTTTCTGTTTTATCATTGTATATTTTTTGGGTATTACTAAATTTATTTTGCATAACATTTTTCTTTGAAGCTGATAGTTGTCAGAAACTGTAGTCTGGGGATCTTGAGTTGAGGCAGATGAAATCTTTGCTCTCTGTAAACATTAATAATGTAGAAAAATGCAGCTTTTGATTCAAAATATTTTTATTTGTGATGTTATTGAGCAGTTTTGTAAGCAGTATGATTATGAATATTTTATGAATTTGTGAGCAAAAATAGCTGACAAATAATAATAGCACAAGTCAAAAACTTATATATTGTTCTTGTTTGTGTAATGTTCTTGTTGGTATATTTTAGATTTAGTTTCGTTCGATAATTCCGTTGAGATAAAAGATTTTGAGTTACAAATCAAATCATTGATTCCTGAAATATTAACATGAATGTTATGCTTTTTTAGTAATAATAAGTTAGCGGCATTCGTGGTGATTAAATTAACACTTCAGCAAGAATCTCAAGGAAGCCATAAATGAATTGAAGGTTTAACGAGAAGATACTAAGCGGACTTAGCAACAAGATAGAGCAGAAAATATAACGATTAACTAGTTATTCATGTTTACAAGTATTTACATTTGAGTTGCACGAGGCAACTCTCTCGCCATTACACGTTCGACTCCTGAAGTTGGAGATAAGCAACATGTATGAAGTGTGCAGTGTTGCCAGATCCCAAACTAAGTATTTCACCGAAAGATGAGTGGCTATTGCGCTCGTGCTGCCACACCATCCTCCTTTCCGAAAAAAAGAAAAATTTAATATTACCTAGCCGGGGAAGTGCACCCGGTGACCAGAACGGAGAACCAAAGGAGATTTCTTTGGTAAATTAAATTGTACCGATTCCGGAGGGGTGGGGAACGATGTGCCGACACAAGGAGAGACATCTTTACTTCCAGAAAGACCTAAACTCTCTGGTCAGAGATGGGCTGGTTTTAATCTATCGATTGATACAGTCATCTTTTTAAAACCCTTTTCTATGACAAAAGTTTTGTCACTCCTTGATAACACTGTGCAGTGGTGCAAGTGCTGCGCCAAATAAAGAATCTTGCGTCATCCTGCTCCTAAACGCACTTTTTGATCGAAATTTTGCGCCTGACTGCGCCAAAACGGCCGTTTTTCTAGCGAATATCGCGAAAAAGTGGCATAACTTCTGCTATTGTTAACCGTACGTTATGACGGTTGCTATGCCGATATTCTGAACACGTGTGTCGCGAAAAATCTCCTTATCTGAAATTTCAATCCTTTTGCATCTTGCAAAAATTTTGATATTTTTCACAATCCAAAATTAGTTTGACATCTGCTACCTCAGCTTAACTTATTTTTTGTTTTATTTTGAGAAAAAAGTAGTTTATTTTTAGACAGGGACGTCATTTCAAGCTTTTCCAAGGGGGGGGGGGGGCAAAGAGTCCAAACACAATGCAATTTCACCGGAAAACATAAAAAACCACTCCCACTTATATTTAAATACATTGATTTCTCAAAGCCAGGGGGGGGGGGGCAATTGACCCCCTGCCCCTCCCTAAATGACGGGTCTGTTTTTAGAAGCATGTCAACATCAAGCATTTACATCGCGGACGAAGCTTCCTAGATTTCAATCCAAATGCATCTTGCAAACATTTTAATATTTTTGACAATTAACCGTTATTTTGACAATAGATTCCTTCCATTAGCTTATTTTAGCTTATATTTTGATAACAAATAATTTATTTTTTGCTATTTATATACCTATTAATTTTTGCAAGCTTGATTTTAATAAGCATTAGGATATCCATTGCTTCATTTTTTGGAAAACAATTAAAACAATCAAGCACATAACGTTTAATTATGGCTTTGTACTGAAAGGCAGTATTTTGAAAAGTTGAATTTGTAAAATTATAATTTTAAAAGCTTAAAATAGAATTTTCCATGCTACTAGCAGCAGTGCTCCTATTAGGTCATTAAAGGAAAGATAAAATTTTGAGGTGTTGTACAAAATTCAAAGATACTTTATGGCAGCACATAATTATCTCATTCTACTGTTTAGAAGTTCTAACGTTTTTAAGTTTTGTAACCAGCACAGATTTAAGACATTAAAGCAGAGAGACAAACAAATTAAATGTGAAGCAGTATACGATAGTTCCACAAGAAGCTAAATCCAATCAAGAGTCATCAGATTCTTTATTAAATTTAGCAAACCAAGTCAGCTGTTAAAACAATGTCGTGTCTGAAATCGAGTTGCAAAATGGATGTTAGAAGATGCAGAGAAGTTATAAGAAAGAGAAAGAACAGAATAGAGCAAAAAGAAACTAAGATAAACTTTTAAATTAAGGTTTTTCAATTTTTAGCCCACAAAATCTAATTTTGCACGATAACACATAAAAAAAAACTTTAGTTTACTTTTCAAGCACAAAGGTAGTTCCTCAATTTGAAGTTAAAGCGCACTGTTAACAAAAGAAAATCCAAATGTTATTGATAATTATGCAACTAAAAAACCAAAAAATATCTAAATTTTTCATATTTTCGTGGCAGCTTTAAATCAAACGTTTGCATTTCATATTTGACCACTACGAATGCGTTCCTAGGTTATTCATGGATAGAATTCTTTTCTAAAAAATGAAAAAGGGTTGGTAGTATAAATGTAATTGTACAAAAGTGGATGAGTTTATCGTTTCAATTTGACTTTAAATGAATGTTCCAATTTCTATTTCCTTGTCTCTGAAATTTGAGTTAAGTACAGTGAAACATTTTGCTGTTCACCTATTGAAACCACATCTAGTACTTTTAAACTATAACTAAAATTTAATAATAAATAATCAGTGCTGAGTTAAAATGCAAATATATCTCTGTACCTTAATGCAAAAACAACCAATGTCAAAATTCGTCGAATTCAGATATTCAGTTTCAAAGATTTGAGTCTCCATAGGAATGTTAGATTTGGTGTCTTAGTTTCGCTCCACTGCTAAGGAGGTTTGTTTTAAAACATTGGTTGTTGTTGCATATGACAGAGATACCTTTCTGTCCTCATTACGATAAAAAATTAAAAACATTAAATTTTTGATTGGTTGTTCTTGCATTAAGGTACAGATTTAAATTACTATAAATGTATGTGTTTATCACAGTCACATAGTATCTTATTCGAGCCTGCTCCTAAACACAGTTCTACCGCTCCCAAATGGTATTTTCCCTGCTCCCGAAGATGCTCCCAAACCACAAAGTCGGGCCAAGAGGAAGGCGGAGAGCTGCGATGAGAACTTGGGATTTCCATTTTGTATTCACTTGGACGAGCAGATAAAAAGAAAATGCTATTTAAATTTTGGAGGACCTAGATCCATAATTACTATCTATTCATCCTTATGTTGGGGCCTTCGCTGCCCAGCCGTCTCTGGTCCGGAAGGTTTCCATCGTACGCCTAATTCGCCGTCTCCTCTGTTTTAGATTGTGTTCTTCGGCACCGAGTTGCAGGGGAATCTGTGTGAAAAATTCGCGCTCCAAACGCTAAGCTCCGGCGTCTGACCTTGAGCCAGCCAATCACAGCTAGCGTCAGTTGGAGTTCAATGCCCTTCGGAATGCGCGCGGGAAAGTTTTGGCGAATAGCGTGTAGCGTGGTTCAAAGAGTGACCCGGCGATAATTGGAGCCAAGGCGGGAAGAATGGGAAGAATTTCGCAGAGCTCCGTTCAAAATGGCAAAAGATGGAGAAATGCAAAAAAAAACCGAAATTTGGAAAAAAGGGAATTAAGAAAATCGCGATTCGAAAAGGCGTTAATTTGGCCGAAAATGCTTAAATAATACATCGAAATGTGCGGAAAATTAAGGGCTGTAAAAACTTTTAGAAGGGAAAGCGTTCCAATGTGAAATTAAAAAGTTGTAGAAATAAAAAGCGGGAGATGACATTAAGCGATCGTTAAGCGATCGTAAATGATAAGTTACAAAATGATTGAAGAACTGAAAAAAACCTAACAATGTGATGCAATATCACAGCTGACACTCAATGGATGGACGTGTGACACTTTATAGCTGTCTTCAATGTCCCATACCATTGTTCGATTGTGCCATTCGCTTGAGGATGATACTCTGTGGTGTGAGAAATGCGAATACCAAAACTCTGTGCTAAAGAATGAAAAACTTCCCCTCTAAACTGGGATCCCCTGTCAACCGTGATCTGTTGAGGTACGCCGAAACGGTTTATCCAAGAGCTGTATAGGGCTTGAGCCACAGTTTCTGCACTTATGTCAGCTAGAGGCGTAGCTTCCGGCTACTGGGAGAACCTATCAATGGCCGTGAGACAGTAGGAAAATCCTTGAGACAGCGGAAGTGGACTAATAAGATCGACGTGAACGTGTGCAAATCAATGACTTGGTACTTTAAATTCCGTAAGTGGCGAGTGCAGATGGGGAAAAATCTTCGAAAAAAATCTCTGCTAGACTTTTCCATTTGTATGACATTATTTTAATTAATACACATACACACACAGAGATCAAAATAAATAATTTCTTTGAGACTTAAGAACTGGATGAAACCCATTCCAACTTCATCTTAGACATATATTCAGGGAACTGATGTGAGCATAAATTCACAAATCACTACTATGAAACTATACATATCAGGGTTGGCAAGGTTTTGGACAGAACGGTAAAAACCACGGTTTAAACCATGGTTTAAACCGTCCTGTCCAAAACCCATGTGTCCAAAACTATTTTTAGTACAATTTTATATTTTGAACAAATATGAAAAGCACAAAATTATACTTGATGTCGACTCAATTTCTTTAATGTAAACATTTAAATATGTACATAAAAACATATATAAGATTTTCAGCTGATACTAATCTAGCTACTTAGAAGTTACTATTCTTCATTAAAAAATGAATTAGTTCTCATAAGTTTATATTTTATTTTTAATACTAGTTAAACTTCTTTTAAATATAGATGCAAATGAGAGTGTTCAAAAGGTACAATAATAGACTTAAATGCAAAAAATCAGTTTTATAACTAATTAAAAAGATACACAACATTTGAGAATGTTACAGCGACATTTACTGAATATTTTATTATTTCATAAAATATTAGGAATAAATTTAAAAGTAGTACAATTCGAAAAAAAATATGTATATACATATGTACACATTAGTAATCTGGTTCAATTGGTTCTCTTAACATCTGATAGCACCTGACCAGTTTAGCTGCCGTATTTACCCCTAAACGATTTCGAAGTTTTGAGTGAATTATGCCAAAGTTTGAAAACATTCTCTCGATTGAGGTTGAACTTGCAGGACATGACAATAAAAGAATAATATATTTAAAACACTCATTGAATATCCTTCTGGTTCCAGTAATTTGGCGATCGCAGTCCACCATGTAACAGGATTAGCATTCCTTCCGGTTTCTGAAAAATAAGTGGAAGGAAATGGAGCAGCTTCAGCTTCGTAGGCAATTAGAAGTGATGTGCTTGCAGGAAATTTCTGAATCAAAAAAGAATGAGCATTTTCTTTTTGAGCGATTGACAAGCCGTCTCCTTTATACTTGGGGTTTAACCCTTTAACTGTCAGGTTATTTTAATTTTTAACACTTTTCCAAGCATAAACCCGAGAAACAGTTGGGTTTGACAAAGAGATTAAGCCGAAATAAGCGTCTCCCGATATATATTCGGGTATAACAATACGATGCACTCAAAAGAAAATTTACCCCGAGTAATACTCGGGTGTGACATTTTCGAAAACCAGCTGTGCCTGAGACTATCTCGGGCATGACAGTTAAAAGGTTAATAAATATGCAAGAAAATGAAAGGGTTGCATTGATTGATTTACACTTTTCGAAATTTCTGTAATGTGAGGCTTCAGACAATCTTCTTTAAGTAACTTTAACTATACACGACAAGCATTACCAATTGTTCCATTGTCGATTTGTAAACTATCCAAAGAATCCGCAATTGGTTTTAATTGTACTAGTGTCCTTTGATTGTTTGAACAAATTATAATTATTAATAAGATTGGCAATGTCTTTGTCTGTCTTTTTCATGTTCCTCAACAATTTTTTGATATGCTGGTCTATTGCGAAGAAAACCTTCAATGTAGGTAACTTGGCTTTTCCATCGAGTTTCTCCTGGTAGCTGGGGTTTTACTGAGTTAGGCATCTCTTTTAACAGGGCACTGGGTATGTGGTGATTTCGAAAATACTTTTGAACCTTTACAATGTTCTTCATTATTTGAGTTGGTGTGATATCTTGTCCTAATAAATTCAAGTAATGTGCATTGCAGCCGTAAACTATTAAGCTGTTATCCTCTTCAAACAACTGTTCTTTTGCTTTTTCCATAACTTGAGCATTATCTGTCACTACTGCTGAAATTATCTGCTTCAAGAGTTTTTTTTTGACAATACTACCAATTCCTATTTTATGAAATTTTTATGCAGTGGAGTTATGAGTAAATTATTCATTTTTTTAACGTATAATCTCCATATATTATTTCTCTAAGCCTAATCCTATACCCGGTCGAAACTCGCTCATTTCTTTATCGAATTGCATGAAAATTTAAGATTTTGAAGCTTATCCCGCGGGCTATTGACGAAAATTAGACCCACCCTCTAAAAAGTGTCGGTTCGTTTTTTATTCGAACTTCAATTTTTGGGCACAAAATTGACTCTATCTAGCGAAATAATTGTCGTATCGTCTCCATTTTGATTTCATTCGAAAGATTTAAAAAAATGCGTTCTTTAGAACGTTTCTCCGCTAGCGCCGCTTGTCGAGAATCTCGAAAATCCACGTTTAAGCGACTTATAAGCGATTGAAGTTTGAAAAAGTTAAATTTTTTGCTCAACTGTCAAAATCGTTACATTGTTGCTCAAATCAATTTTAAATGCGACATTTCAAGCCAAGGCTTAGCTCGGTAAACCTTAATTGTAACTTTTATTGTTTCAAAATACTATGGTAGTTTTGCGATAACGTTAGTATTTAGTTTAGTAGTAGCCTTGGGTATTTGATTTTAATATAGGGTATCACTTTTGTTCTCTAACTTTTGTAGTAGTTGTAAAAGTGAACGTGTCTTTGATCTCTTTGAAAAGGTGTCAGAACGACGGCAGTAGATGGCGATGTTGTGCAAATGAAGCCAATAAAAATTGTCGTATTAAATTTTAAGTTTAGAGGTTTTTTTTTTTTTTCTTTGCGGAATTCCGCACGGGTCACCTAGTTAAAATTACTAATATAATTAAATATTGTCAAATTTTAATTAATTACAACTAATTAACACTAAGAAACTAAGATGTATGCATTATCAATATTACAGCTAATAGAAATTAGTCAGCACCCCTTTTGCCATGCTTTAGACAGTTTAAGACACTTTTGGACAGTTTTCGACAGTTTTGGACAGTAAAACCCACCTGTCCTGTCCAAAACCAGTTTTGGACGTCCATAACCCCAACCCTGATACATATTACAAAATTATACACAAACAATATAAAAATGTATGAAACAAAGAAAACTACTACTTCTCTGTTAGATTTTCGATCAAGATTACATTGTTTTAAATAATAGCCACATAGAAATCAAAATAAATAATGAATAATGAGTTCAATGAAACGCATTGCAACTGATATTTGATCGTAGCAAACAAATTTGCATTTCGTTAGTCAGAAAACTATATAATAACAAATTAATCTATCCCATGCTAAGCAAACTACTGCTTTCCTACTCTCAGAAAAGCCATTTATCTTATACATACCAAAAGGGTTTTGGGATATTCGGGTACTTCATGGTAAAATTTTCCCTGCTAAAATTTTCTATTTAGATTACATTATTTTAGTAGCAACAAAATTATCAGAGTAATTAATTTCTGTAATTGCAAGGTTTGGATTAAATGTGTTGCAACTTTTTGAAAATTCTATTCGGTGTTATGGTTGGTTGGTTATTTGAGGGTAGATAACAAATTTAACTTTTATAACTTAGAAAATTATACAGTAACATATGCATTGAAAAGTTACATGTTGCAATACTATACAATAACAGGGTTGCCACAGGATACTTAAATGCTACTTTTTGCTACTTTTTTGGACACAAGGCGACTTTAGCTACTTTTTTATGCAAAAACAGGTCAAAAAGCTACTTTTTTTCACTGAGTCTGCTTTTTTGGAGACTTTTTCCCCCAATGTTAGTTTTATTTCGAAACACCTGCAGATTTTCTTTCACCCATGGTTTTAAATCATTTCCATTTCAAGAATAAAACCTTCCCTAAATAGACGTTATGGGCTGCACCAATCCACTGCATCCAATCAACAAGTTTGGCTTGGCTTAAGTGATACGAAAACGAAAGTCGATCTTGTATGGAACTGATTTGCATACTTCGTACATTACCGATGTTTGAGCTTTTGGACGGAAACTGAAACCTTATACATTGCAGATCTTTGCAGCAACCTCGACTGGGCACAGGGCAGCTACAGTGCGATGCAATACTTCAGATAAATGGCAAATATATGAATAAAAAGAAAACTATTCAGCGAAATGCTTTCAAATTTCTACTGCAGGTAGACAATATGGTCCCAAATATGTGTCTGCAGTTTTGTAAAATATAACCAAAACGAAAATCGGAAATTACAAAAGACATTTTTTTTTATTGCTGCAAAAGTTTAGACAAAAGTTAGATTTTATGAAAATATCTCGTGAAATGTGATTGGTAGAGGTAAGATGTGACTTTTTTCTTCAACCATAAAGTACAGAGGGCGCTCAATGAATAATTAAAATCTTAAAATCTCTAGTTCTCGTGTAAAGAAGATGAAACAGTTTGAAAATCGAAATTTGAAAGTGAACGCACTTTGTTAATTTAATCGGTCTTAGTATAGTAGTACATTGTTTTTTACTTCGTGGAGAGCAAATTCAGACATCCGTATCGATCAAAAATTCCAAGAAAAATTATATTTCTTAAGGATGAAGGAACTGTAAAAACGGCACGAACTGACGATTCGCCCGTTTATCCTGCAAAATTTCTATTTAGTCAAAAACAGCACGTGACAGCTAAGTAGATGAACAACTGAATTGGGATGCATAAAAAAGCAAAGAATTGTGCTTGAGCCTCTTCGGAAACAGAGTCCCAAATAAGCCAGATTTTAATGGTAAAACGGCACAGCGTATGTTCATTGGATATTTTCTCTAGTCAAGTTAATAGAATTATAATCCATCAAAGCCATACAAATTTTAATAATTTTCGTCAGAGCAAGTAACATTCATTTTTAGTCAAATTTAGTCTCATGGTAATAGAGAAGTAGAGAGGGGGGTTTTCGATATCCAGGAGAGTTCTTTCGGAAGATTTGATGTCGGAATGTGTACTGAATGACAGGCTTATTATATGATGCTCTGAAGAGTTATTCTACAGTTACACAATTCCAAATTGATAAAGAACTTTTAAATTTAGCTTTTGGTGCACGCAAATCATACCAGTTCTACCTTGAAGACTAGAAGAACAAAAAGGAAGAGAAAATGTGAGGTTAGAAAAGAAATCGAAGAAAAGTTGAAAAATAGAAAAAGAAAAACTGTCAAGTTTGAAGAGATCTGTTAAAAAGTTAGAAGAAAAAGTCAAACTAGTAAATAGAGAAAGAAAGGACACTCAAAAATCAGCTGATGTACTTTATAAATAGGCAAACCAGAGGCTAAAATCAGCTATTGAAGCAAAAGACACTGAAAGTATTAGAATAGCTCAGGGTATGTTAGAAGGCAGTATAAAGTTGAGGAATAGGGAAAGAGAGCATGAAGATGAAGAAAATAAATTAAATTACTTAGTGAACAAAAGGAAAATACTTTGATAGAATCATTTTTCTGTAAAAAACCAAAAACATGGATTTTCGGAATAAATTTTCTGTATTTATATGAGTATATATTTTTTTTTTCTTTTGAATGCTAACAGTCTTGTAAAGTAAATAACCTCGATTGTACTGCTTTTTTTTCCCTCATTTCTATCTTTAATTTAATGCATCAGTTCAAAACCTGTCTATTTTTTGAACTTGTTTTAAAGCATTACTCATATTCAGTTTAGCTTGTCACATGTTTCTATTCAGCTTCTTTGCAAATTTTTTTTTTCATGGCTACTTTTTTGCAACTTTTTTTATTTTCAAGGCAACTTTTTTGCAACTTTTTTAGTATTTTTAGGCGACTTTTGCTACTTTTTTGTGACATTTTTCCTGTGGCAACCCTGAATAATAAATTAAGAATATACATGCAAAGAGAACTACTACTCCCTTTTAGAGTAATCAATTTCCATAAAAATAAGAAATAAAATTATCAAACAGGATTAAATATTACAACATACACTTCGTTAAGTATTCAAAAGCTGGGAAGTTGCGGTTTGAGGGGTTTATAAAAGAGAAAGACTCAGTAGGAGGTTGGGAAACCCTGCAATTAAGCTGTCTCTTTTGCTCTCCAGGTGTCAAATTCTTATAAGTAAGCGGAACGATTAGTCTGCTGATAAATATTGCAAAAAATGAGAAACAAAATGCAGTTGCAGATATTTTCAAAACTTCTTCTATACAGCTTTCAGACCATGATGATTATTTTCGTCCTGTGGGTAGTTGTTTAGCAAGCGGAAGTTTTACAAACCCGATCAGTCCCTTCTCCCTTTCCATTTCACTAGTTTTTGTAAGGAAATGTTCTCTCTTTGTAAATTTAAGTGCGATTTTGACCGCAAAATTTGTACAAAACTATGTTAATAAGTGATTCTCTTAAAATTTTTTTTTTCAGCTAATGTCAGCCGAATAACTATTAAAAAAAAAAAATTCTCTCCCGATTTTTAAAGTGTCATGCCCGCTCTCCCCTCTCCTCCTATATAAACCTTTGTGCAGGGACAAGTATGAGTAAATATTAAGTTGTCAGGTTCTGGAATTGCTGAACTATAAAGAAAGCAAGTCGCTTCATTTATGAATTTGATTCGCATAATTTGTTTATCACAAAATTGGGTTCGATCGAGCTTAAAATGTCTCGTTTAGTGTTCATTAGGATGAAAGCTTCGAGTTTTCTTCAGGGCGTCGAATTTGTTGTTTATTTGTATCTGATCTTTTAACTCATGGGCATTTCTAGGGTCATGGTTTAATTGGCTGCTCCTTAAAGGCCATATCACACGAGAGAAAATTAAAAGCAATCGTATCTGTATCGGCAACCGTAAGCGGAAATTCCCCGACAGGAGATTGCCTATAGGGTTGCTAACGGTTGCTCATACGGTTGCTCGCGTTTCTCTTGGGAGAGGGCTCTATTTTCTGATCTTTATCCTTCTGCGTGCGTCAGAACGTTCATCGTTTTTCAACGAGATAGCCAGATATTTGCACCGCGTGATCGAAGCTCGTTTTCGGCATTTATGGATGAATTAAAAATAAAAAAAAAGACACAATGCAGCTATTGCAGCTTTAATTGTTGGTGCCATTATTAAACGGAGGAAGAGAAGAAACAATGGTCAAGGTCATGGCTACCAGAGCCGTGACACATTTCTCATGAAATCTATGTGATAAATAAAACAATAATATATCTTTCCAACAAAGGAAAAAAAATGATGTGTACAAAGCATCTTCGCCCCAGTTAAAAAAGTGCATTGTTGTGTATGAAATTATATTTGCAAAAACTACAATAAAGATAAATATTGCTGATAAATCAACTAATTTGTACTCTCATTTAATAATGATAATTTCATTTTCAAATTAAATTGAAAAGTAAATTGGCAAATTAAAAATGAAATAGTGATAATATTATTTTTCAGTAGAAAAAGGGCATTAAAAAGAATTTTGTGGAATAGTTTTGAAAAATTTCGGAGGGGGTTTCAACCCTAAAAACCCACCCCTTAAATACGGCCCTGATGGCTACTCAGAAAAATTCAACTTGGATGCTATGAACTTGGATGCTTGGATAAATATGATTGTCATTTTTCTCGCTATTTCCTCATACGAAAATCTTTTTAACGTTCGCAATTTGTACGCTGGCGAGTGTACGTTCCATAAATGGTCTTTCATTCGCACTTCGTTGATTAAAAATTCGGTAATTTCCGAGCTCCACTCGACATCAACACTCACAGCCATGATCGCCAACTTCACGAATGTTTCACGCCACTTCGTAGCGAAGGGGCTGTTGACGTCACAAAATTCCAGCTCCCTGATTGGTTCTTCCGTAAGTTGCCTAAAATTAGAAG